>PVJX010051828.1:0-10165 GCA_004027295.1 Dolichotis patagonum | reverse complement strand
CTGAGCACAGTGGCACACACTTATAACCCCAGCATTTGGAAGACTGAAGTAAGAGGATTGCTGTAAGTTTGAGGCCAGCTTGGGGTACATAGTGAGTTCAAGGTCAGCCTGAAATACAAAGGAAGACCCTACCTAAAAAACAAGCAAGCAAGCAAGCAAACAAATAAATAAATAAAATTGTCATGACGTGGGTATTTCCGTGGCTGGGGTGGAAGCTAGCTTTCCATTGCAAGGAGGTCCTTCTTTATATTCATGCATTCTGAGTACAATAACCAGGAGGAAATCTTTAGTTTTGAATGCCGAACACTGCCAGAAGTCCCCATTACTCCACAGTGCCCTTGGTACTCAAATTGGCCAACGTGATATGTTGAGCAATTTTGAGCCATAATTACCTCAGATTTCCTTCTAATTTGAGTTTAAAATGTGTAACAGCTAAGAAAAAATGACAAATTCTGTTGAGTGCTTTGTGCAATCCATTTTGCTGCTTTAGATCCCATTTGGATAAATACAGCCAACCAAGGCCTCAGCAAAGATTACAGTTGAAAGTACCATACCGGGCCCTGCCTATAATCTTGTAATCAAACACACGCACGCGCACACACACACACACATGCACGCCAACTTGGGGTATTTAGCTAGGAATTTAATGTTGTCTCAGTTTTCTTCCAAAGGTCAAATCAGGAACAATTCTCCACAAACTGAGATCCGATGGCAGGTAGAGAGTAATGAGGATTTCAGAGCTGCTTGTTTGCCATAATTATCTAGAAACAAAGCGATAAAATTCCGCAAAGTGCAACAGGGCCAACATTTTTTCAGAGCACCAAATGTCCACGCTACAAAATGCCCAACAAGTTCTAAACTCTGCAATGGGATCCTTTCTCTGGGTTCCCAGCTGAAGTCTGTGCAAGCTGGCTCTCAGAAGCATCTCCACAGGCAAATCTCCCCGCCTCTGTGAGAAAGTCTACCTGGAGCAGCTGGGGAAGGAGGCAGGACTGGAGATAGTATTTTTCACATAGGTTTTTTCAGCTAACCAACGCATTTAAAGTGAACACAGTCACTTCAATTTTCTCTGTCTCTCTCTCTCCCTCTCTCCCTCCCTCCCTCTTCCTTTCCCTCTCTCTCCCTCTTCTTCTTTGGCTAGAAGTTAAACACCAAGACCACAGGAAATGTTTAAGCAACTTGAAAAGTTATTTCTCAAGAGTTATTAGCATAAGCACAGTAATTTAAAGACTTGGGGCCTAGCAACTGAAGGCCTAACTCTAACCCATTTCCAGGCAGGCGCTTAAGTCACTGAGCTAAATCCCCAGCCCCTCTAACCCATTTCCAATGACTATTCACTCCTGTTATGAGAACTGATGGAAAAAAAATACAAATGTTTAAAAACAAACGTTAGGATGAGACCATTCAGAAAAATGTTTGTTGTCAATGGCACCCATGGAGAACTGATTCAAAGGAAGGCAGCTCTTGGATTTACAGAGGGACAGAGGCACAGACAGTTGGGTGGATAGGATATAAGCAAGTCCAGGCCAATCCTCCATAATGTGAAAATCCAAAATCTAAGATGTGCCAAAATCCAAAACTTTTTGAGCACTGACCTGATGCCACAAGTGGAAAATTCCACAGCTGATTCAGTGTAACAGGTCACAGTCAAAACTTAGGCACACTGAAACTATTGTATAAAATGACCCTCAGGCTATACATATAAGGTACATTTGGAACAGAAATGAAATTTGTGTTTACACTTGGGTTTCAGGCCCAAGCTATGTCATTATATACACGCAAATATTTCCACATCTGAAAACCCCGAAGTGTAGAACACTTCCGGTTCCAGCCATTTTTGGATAAACTACCTGTCAGTAGTGGAATCTAGGCAGTAGATACCTGAGCATTCTCTTTAGCATTTTTCAACTTTGTTGTATGTTTCAATTTTTAGTAATGAAATATTAGGAGAAAACCCTATCATTTGTTTTGAAAACTAAGAATCTAAGACACAACTACTTGGCTAAAGGTCAGGTAGGCCGAGCTGGGCATGGTGGCAGCAAATGTCTGTAATCTAGCAATGTAGGAGGCAGAGGCAGAAGAATCTCAAGTTCAAGCCAAGCTTGAGTAAACTAACAGCTTAGTGAGACCTTGTCTCAAAATAAAATTATTAAAAGGGCTGGGGATATAGCTCAGTGAGAAGGTTCTGGATTCAGGCTTCAGTACTACCCACCCAAAAAAAAGCTCAAAACAAAGATGGGCCACAAGCCCCATAACCTATAGGTTGAATTGTTGATTTAAACTGTAATAGTACATCAAATTGTTAGTTTGCCAAAGGAGGCTGAAAATGGACATTTCTTTCCTAATAATCCTCTAGATGTTTGCATGACTCATATCCTTTTACATTTCAGCATTTTCTCTAATTCTTAGTTTCATAGTAAAAGTTTGGGGTGTTTGGGACGATTGGAGTTGATCCCAGGATCTTTGCATTCTTCTGCATCCACAATCCTTTATTTTATATTATATTATATTATATTATATTATATTGTATTGTATTGTATTGTTTTATTTTATTTTATTTTATTTTATTTTATTTTATTTTATTTTATTTTATTTTATTTTTGAAACAGGGTCTTGCTTAGTTGCTGAATTCCCTAGACTGGTCCGGAGCTTTTGATTCTCCTGCTACAATAATGCAGCAGCAAACTTCAGCCTATGGTTGCTTAAGAATAAAAGAAAAGAGTCATCTCTTAAAGCAAGCTGGCCCTGCTTTATTCCCCATTTAGGCCCCTTTGATTCTCCTAAGCCTTAATTCTAGTGGAGTGGAGGTCGTAAGAGAAGGCCCGGAGTCTCTAACCAGAGAACCATGTCCCTGCAGGCAAGAGCACAGGTGTGGTGGCCTTTGCTTCTCCAGCACTGGGGCCCTGGGCCTTCAGTGAGTGGAGCAGGTGCCTGCCCGTGGATCCATGATGTGGACAGGTTTAGAGACAGTGTCAGGCCCTCTGGCCAGCCGCCCAGGCCTGAGAACTGCTACCTGTCATGTTGTTGTTGCCTGGAGTCATTCAAAACAAATAGATGCCTGCATCCCACCCACAGAATGCCTGCTTGATTTCACTAGGGCATGGCCTGGGCCTCAGGATTTTAAACTCTCCTGGGTGACAGGGAAGTGTGGTGAGTGAGGCATCTAGAACTCTTGGGGGAGGGCTTGGCTGGTCACCAGGCTCGCCCTCGCTGACCTCTCTCTTGATTCTCACAATCATTCACCAGGTCCCCAGGGTGGAAGGCTATGACTGAGAGCAAGAGGTGGCAATGTCTGGAGACCTTCTGGTCAGTCACACGTGTGGGTGGCACTATTGGCATCTGATGAGTAGAGGCCACGGATGCTGAGAAACAGTCATAGTGCACAGAGCAGCCACATGCAAACAAAGCCCGGCCCTAAATGTCTATAGTGTCAAGATAGAAATCCCTCTGGTCTACAGAGGCTGCTTGGTTAGCTAAGGCTTCTTAGTTCAAGCAATATCTTTGCTATAATTCCTCCGTAATGTGCCCAGGTCCCACACAAATCAGACAACTGCATTCCACAGGACATCTGGGTCACCTCTTGATGCTACAGGCTGGAATGACTCCTGAGGATAAAGAGGTCATTGGTCTGTGAGAGCTCCCTTAGTGCTGGGCACTTTCTGTCTAGGGTTACATTCCTCCCAACAGTGTGGAGGGACAGAGATTCTTAATTTGAAACTACACTCATTACACAGGTCACATACTTAATTAAGGGTTCCAACCCCAACTTAAAGACAAGTTGCTTCAGATCCCTAACAAGTTCATGCTGCTTTAATATGCGATTACTAATCTGTGTGTCTCAAACCCCCTTGTTTGAGAAATGCCAGTCTAGCAAATTCCTCACCGGTGCTGTCACAGTGTGGACCGGATGTGCCATGCACTTACAAGGCATCCTGGTACCCGCCCTGTAAGCCACCTTCCTGAAGACTCACCAGGAATCCATCCAATATCTATGACAGAGAATCATGGATCACTTTTGAATCCTCAGAGCCACGCCCTGATCTTTGTTGTCAGGGATAAATAAGACAGCTGTGTGGAAATGGAAACTTGCTCTAATCATAAGTCTATCAATACAGTATTAAATGTCACTGTTAAAATGCAAGGTACCATGCTGGACCCAGCACAGTTCCTGACATAATGTTAGCCCTTAGTAAACATTTGCTGGGTGAACCAATGAAGCCACCAAATGAACCAAAAAAACACCAACAATTTCAAGTGATTTATAGATTGAAAAATTGGGAGAGTTTTTGTTTGAGATTGACCTGTTCTCTAGTGGTAAATGAAAGAGGTAATAGCTGAGTTTCATTTTATTAAGGCACAAATAGAACAGATCAATATTTACTTTCTCAGGTTTATATTGTTGCCCAGTGGTGTCACAAAACATTTTATTATATGGATGAATGTAATTCTGTAGTTGCATCAAATCACTTTCAGAAGACATTATCTTTTTTCCCAGAGAAGGATAGACAGCTTCAAATGGGAAATATTTTTAAGGATTAGATTTTTTAAAAAGCATTTTTCTATTTTTACCAACATCTGACCTTGAAAGCAACTTCTTTAGAAGCAAGGCTGAGTGCTCACAAATTAGTTCAATGTCTTTTGAAAAATTAGAAGGAAAAAAAAATTTAAGATAACAGCATGAATTACACTTACAGAGATGTAAAATATAATTTTCAGATATACATTTTTTGCGGGGGAGAAAGTGTCTGTAGCCCATAAAAGTTGTCCAGTGTCTCTGGTTGTCATCTTTCTTCATGTCACTGACCCACTTTTTAAAGTAGTTACTTTGAGGGGCAGGTGCTAGGGATGGAATCCTGGTCCTCATGCACGCTAAGCAACTGCTCTGCCATTGAGATGCACCCCTAGTGCAGGTGCTTTTTCCTTAGCTTCTGATTTCAATTTTGTGGGGAGTACTGTGTGGTCATCTCAATCATTATGGTTTTCCTTCACTGAAAGGAGACTGAGAGTTTAGGACAGTTTACAAGAAATCAGTGACAAGGGACTGACTCAGGGAGCAGAGGCTGGGAAACACAAGCAGTGAGGTGGGAATATACCAGCTTGCAGGTCAAAGGTTCGGGAATCCATGATGCCTCTAAGAGGCAGGTATGGTGGTGCACAGCTGTAATCTCAGTTCTCTGGGAAGCTGAGGCAAGAGGATCATACATCTGAGTTCAACCTGGGTTACTCAGCTACTGGGCAAGACTGTGTCTTAAAATTAAAAATAAAAAGGAGGATGAGTTGGGATGTAGCTTATTATGAAAGCCCCAAGGTTCTCAGCTCAGGAAATAGAGTGTGGGAGGAAATGGTCCATTGGTACCTTGGAAAACAAGCCTGGAAAGGGCTAATGCTGACTCTGCTGGAAATGAGGAAAAGAAGCCAGCACTGTAGACTGTGACATGGCACATAGAGACAGGGTGACCAGCTATAGTTTTTGTTTTGCTATACTGGAATTTGAACCCAAGGCCCTCATATTAACTATAGCCCAAGCCTTTTCAAAAATTTGGGGACAAGGTGGCCTTAGGTTGCTAAGCTGCCCAGGCTGGCCTTAAATTTATGATCCCCCTGTCTCAGCCTCCCAAAGTGCTTGGATTACTACTGGTAAGCACCATCATGCCTGGATAAGAAGACATGGTTTTGTTTTTGTTTTTGTTTTTTTTTGTTTTGTTTTTTTGAAACAGGGCCTCACTTCGTAGTTCAGGCTGGCCTTGAACTCACTTTGTAGCCCAGGTTGCCCTCGAGCTCTCAGTGTTCCTCCTCACTCAGCCTGCAGATTGTTAGGTTACAGGTGTGCACGGTCACGCCCAGTAAGAAGACAGTTGTAACAATTCTAGAGAGGCCAGTAAAGTCTAGGACTTCTGAGGTACCAGGGAGGTTAACGATTGGACCATCACCTGGCTATGACCATGAGGAAGGCTCCAGAGTTTCTGAAGTGCAGTGCATGGAGAAGCCAGATTGCAGTAGACAGAAAATGGAGAAGCAGAGAGGGAAAGAGAGAGTTCCTCCCTGGAGGGCCAGGAACTTCACAATGTAAATTAAAGAAAAGGGGTCAAGCGGCCACTACACACATGTGACAGAGAGAACATGTTGTTTATTTTTCTATTTTTCGTCTCTTTTATTTGTCAAATTTTTACTATCCTAATCAGGAAGAATGATGTGTAGCTATCCATACAAGGGCCAACCAAAACTTGGCTGTGGGTTCAAATTTGAATTATCACCTATGTTTGTAAATAAAGTTTTATTGGAACACAGCCACATCCATCCATTTACATGCTGTCTGTGGCTGTCTCTGCATAGTAAAGGTGGAGTAGATTTGATATCACAAGTGAAGTCTAAGGGATTTACTACCAGGGCCCTCAAAGAAAATTTCACAGCCCTTGTTCTAAGTCCACTCCCTTGATTGAAGATTAAAAAACAGACATTGTGCTACATTTGTACATCTATTTGCTTTCTTGTTCTGGCAACACAGAAGTACCTAATGGAATTGCTAACACATCCATCTGTACCCAATAGATTTTAAGGGCTCTCTATGCTCTTTTAATACAAAGCTGGTCAACACTTGCTATTCACATCAAGATGAGGTTTCCTCTTCATTCTAGCTGCAAACCCAAACTAACACTAAATGCATTTCCGGCCTTTGTTTGCGCCTCACTTCAGGAATGTTTATTGGGCACATTAATGAGCAGAAGGGACTTAGCCTCCTGGCTGTTTCAAAAAGCTTGGAGATTTCAGTGGGGAGGAAATACTTTTGTTTCTGCCTTCATGCTATTTTAGTGTGAATGTAAGTCAATAGCTCATGGTCGGGTTGGTGGTTCACAAGAAAGGGCGAGGTTGTCAGAAAATCAAAATCACACAGTTTCCTGTTTTTGAAGATGAATTTTAACAATATCACTGAAAGCTTCAAAGACAAAAAAGGCTCTTTGCCAGGACCAGACCAGCTCCAAGTGCCTTTGTTTGTTTTATTGTTCGCTAGTGAGGGGTCAAAGCACCCTGTCCATTGTGTTCTCTCTGCTCCCTGCCCCTTTTATTTTTTTAAAGATTCCTTCTGAAAATTAAATTAAACTTTTTTAATTTTGTCTTTGTTGATCAGAGCAACCAATTATAGAGAAGTTAGGAATAATGTGCAATACCAAGATGTTTTTCAAGGTTGTAATTAGCTACACACAAAGATGATAGAATAATAAATAGCTTTGGAAAAGGCCATAATTTATACTGATTTTTCAACCAATATGTTGGTATTTCAACACCAAAATTCCTCTCACTCATCCGACTTGAACATGAAAAAGTGCTTCTCACCAATGCTTTTATCTACTTTCCCTCCTACTCATCTCTGTTCATCCCCATACAAGCCCTACACTAGTTTTGAATTACGGTCCATGGCCCAGGGAACCCCCGTAATCTAGCTCAAGGCCAAGGCTGCACTCCTAGATTACTCTGTATGTCATTGTCACTTGCACTCACACCTATGGCTTCAGTATGGCCCTAACTGCTTCCCAGTAATGTCCAAGAGGGTTAGGGTTTTAGGAGCTGGACCTGCCGGAGCAGCTCAGAGGTTCATAGTAGATCTGGATCACATCCTTTAGTACAGAATTTGTAGGGGCACACAGAGGAGACTGGAATATTCACTGACTAGAGAGGCACCCAAAATTACTCTATGTGAGCTCTGACTACAAAGGACACTATGAAGTTGACCCACTGACCTGAGCCTGGAGTCAAGACGCTTGTGGCCATTGTGGACATGAATGGTTTGGACTCTGGCCATAGCAAGTGAAAACTAGACTCTTAAGAAGGCAAGAGTCTCTGGAGTCTCCTTAAGATATGTGGGCTTTCAGCCCAAAGTGCCTTAAAGGCTTCCAACAGGAACCATCTTGACTATGGTAACAACACTGTATAATTCTAAATTCAGGAAGCAGGAGAGAGGACAAATACCCATAGAGTATTTAAAACGTTACTGCCCCTGAAGCAAAATGAGATTTCCAAACTAATGGCATCTCTGCCACTTGGCACTCCTGGATCTTCTATGAGGAACATGCTTTCTCAGGCCTGGTCATTCCTGTTAAGGTGGATTAGTGAGATCTGACGACCTCCTAGACAACATCTGGTGGCCATGGTGTTGCATCAGAGGCTTCAAGGGGAAGACAGAGCTCTCAATTCATCTTAATTTAAGGTAAAAAGATGTGGAGCCCCAGCACTGCAATGGCAAGGCCAGCTAACTCTGAAACTTGGTGACATAATCTGAAAGTCTTTGACCTGAAATGGACCAGATTGTTATCCTGATCATAGCCCCCATACATTGCAAAATGTTCCTCAACCAGTTAGGGATATAGGTGATCACCATCAGGTCCCTGATAATATTCCAGTTAAGGTGACTTTTTTTGTTTACTTATGGTAACCTAGAACTTTTTTAAAAAGGTGTTTTATTCACAGACGTTTTCTGTCTTTGTGATTCAAAACAATAAATCACTAGCCAGGCATGGTGGTGAACGCCTGTAATTCCAACACTCCAGAAGCTGAGGCAAGAGGATTGTTGTTAGTTCCAGACCAGCCTACGATACAAAGTGAGGCCAGCTCAAGGCCAGCCTGAACTGCACAAGGAGACTTTATCACAAAAGACAAAAAAAGCCAATAGATTCCTTGTTATTTAGACTCTATCAGTGTTCAGGTTTCAAATGGACAGGGATTCACTTTTGCACTTGAATTTTGAGTATTGGTACATATGCAGAAAGGAGCTGAAACCCAAAAATGAGCTTTGGCTGTTACTACTCACCATGACAATTACCAAAATAATCTCAAAAGAGCATAAAAATCAATAGGTTACACCTTAGTCCCATAAAACCAGAAGTATAATACACCTGCAAATTAACAATGCTCTAAATTAGCATAATCCATTCATCACATTAACTATGAACTATAGCAACCCCAGTGGAAATTTCCTGAGTGATCCACAGACTGAAGTCAATGTCTCCCCCTCGGTACGCTCACAGTGTTTTTAATATATGCAATTTTTTATAATTCTAAAAGTAATGTAGATCTAAGATAAAGGAATGACAGTTCACCCCTTCTTGGTATCATTCCTTGGAAAAATGTTAATACTACCTTATGTAAGCTCTTGGAATATGTTACTATATTTATAAAGCTGTAAATTGGTATTGGCTGATTTCCTCCTTAGAACCCTGTGACAAGAAGCATTTCAACGGATATTCTTTTGCTGTTGTTTTAAAAAATAGAATCACACTATTCATTTGTACTTGCCTTTTAAAAAATTTAATGCACTGTGAGCATTCTGGTGTTCTAATATCATTATTAGTGATGTGGGAGATTCAACCCAGGGCCTTCCCTTTTTTACTTTTAATTCAGAGACAGTCTCATTAAGTCATCAAGTTACTCAGTCTGGGCATGAATTTACAATCCTCCTGCCTCAGCCTCCTAGAGTACTGGGCTTACAGATGTGCTCTAACACTCCAGGCTCCTTGCGTGTTATTAGTACAAGTGCAGCTGCCTCATTTCATGGTTGTACAATATTCCATTGTATGGAGGTAGCATATTTTAACTAGTTACTTACTGATAATTGCATACAACGATTTCAGCATTTTTTCGACTGGTATAATTGTTGTTGTTGTTTTTAATGCTGAGGATTGAACTGAGTCCTCGTATGCATTAAGCTCCTGCTCTAACATTATCTTTTCATATCATATTTTAAATCATCATTTGGTTGTGCAAATTCCTAAAAATAAAATAACTGGATCAACTGAGTCTATCTAAAAATCTAGTGATCTGTTGACATGTTGTCCTTTCCAAAATTGTCTGAGTATACTTCTTAATTTTCAATAACTTTATTCATCTATTAAAACTACTATCATAATTAAATCATAAGCATTGATACTTAGAAAAATTATCTCTTTATGAGTATTTCAATAAATTACTGGCATTTTACCAATAAAGACATGATTTCAAATCACTAGAAATGACTGTCAACTTTGAAAACTGAAGGTCAGTAAGAATATTGTCTGTAATTAATGTATGAGTGAGTAAAATAATGTATGATGCATGAATAAAAAGAAAGAAAACTCTTGTTGGGTGTGGTAATCCCGTGCTTGAAATCCCAGAGCTCAAGAAACTGAAGCAAGAG
>PVJX010051827.1:0-10166 GCA_004027295.1 Dolichotis patagonum | reverse complement strand
TTCCATTTAAAGGAAAAGAGAGGCTGGTGGAAAGGTGCCAACACTCAGAGAAAAGAAGGCACTTTTTAATTCCAGGCAAATGAATCAGTTGGTTTCAGGAGGCAGAAGGCTTAAAAGAGTGTATGGTTTGGGAACCACAGAGTGCATGGTAATGCATGAAGATCTTGCACTGACTGGTAATCCCCACTGGGATTCTTCAATGGAAGAGTGGACTGTTCCAAAGTGATTAACAGTCTTTTAGAATCTTAGTGTATTTAGCCTGCTGAGGTGTGACTGGAAACCTGTTTAATCTTCCTGTAATACAGGATGATATCTGGGAGCAATGGGAGTCATGGAATTGTTGAGTTCAGTCACCATGAGAGTATGGTTGAGGGACAGACCCAGAGGTGAGTCTTCAGCCCATACCTCTGAGAGGAGAATATTTTTGATTTTCAGAATTGTGTTTATTAATCTCATGCTGATGCAGCATGCATCCTTTTAATGAAACAGTGTTAGGTCTGGCTTGATGATTACTTTTTTTATTGTTTTCTTTTCTTTTATTTATTTATTTTTATTTTTCTTTTAAAAAGGTAAAACAAACCACAACAAAACAGAACAAAGCAGATTAGAAGAAACCGATGTATGTGACACACATTTCAAATCACTACAACAGGAGATCAACATAGGCTACCACAATGTCTCTTGTTTTCTTCTAAATAGTTGTCTATATCTTCACACACAATGAATTCATACAAAACAAAATAGCATAAAACTGTTCAAAACAAAATAATGAAAGCAGGGAGTTGGTGACCTTTGTCCCAGGAAATCTAGCTTCTGGCTAGCTAGCAGTACACTTGACCAAGTGCCAGAAGCTCCACCGCCTTAGTACAGCATGCCCAGTGACCTTCTCTCAGTTCTGGAGGCAGAGGTTGAGCTGCGGGACTAACCACCAGGGAGATTTTTCAGGCTCCCTAGGACAAAGGACTGCTGCCTGAGTTTCCGCAGGCTCCATTTCCTCAGGCCCAGGATCTACCTTACAATTTAGGGAGGCAAGAGCCTGCAGAGGGGAGTTAGGAAACTGCAAGTGAGCCAAGAGCCTGTGAGTGAGCCAGCTCTGCTCCAGGAACTGGGGGTGCAGGAGGTAACTCTCCACATGTCCTGAGGAAGCTGTGGAACACTGTTCAAAGCAAGGAAATATAGAAAAATGACAAAAGTAAAGGCCAAAGGCAGGCTCAAAACTCAAGCCCACCACAAGAAATCTTAGAAGCCATGAACATAGAAGAAAAAGAAATCACACACCTGAAATGTCTGAAATGATATCGAATGAAATAAAGATGCAACTAGGGAAAGCTATGGAGAAATTCAAATAAGAAGTACTTGCCAAGGTAAAAGGAGAAATGATACAAATAGTGAAAGAAATAGTGAACACATCTAGTGAAAACACAGCTAAAATATTAGAGGAACAAAGCAAACAGATAGAATCCCTGCATGAACACTTATAAGAAAAAAAGAGAATACATAAAGCAGATTCAAAGAGATATACAGGAAATCAAAAATTCAACTGAAAGCTGCCAAAACTGCCTCAACAACAGTGAAGATAGAATTGCAGACCTCGAAGATAAGATTGCAGCCAGTGAACAGGAAAGGAAAGATCTCTTAAAAATAACAAAGAATCAGGAAATAACAATTCGACACCTGCAAGATGCTGCAAAGAAAAATAACATAAGACTAATAGGGATAAATGAAAAAGAAGGAGACAGCCCAAATGATATCAAGAGGATATTTACAGAAGTAATAGCTGAAAACTTCCCAAACAGGAGAAGAGAAACTAACATTTGGGTAAGTGAAGCATATAGAACTACAAACAGCCATAACCAAAATAAAACTACAGCCAGACACATAATAATCACCATCCCAGTAATCCACCACAAAAACAGAATATTAAAAGCTGTTAGAGAGA
This sequence comes from Dolichotis patagonum, assembly GCA_004027295.1. Classification (NCBI taxonomy): domain Eukaryota; kingdom Metazoa; phylum Chordata; class Mammalia; order Rodentia; family Caviidae; genus Dolichotis; species Dolichotis patagonum. The sequence goes on along the minus strand of PVJX010051827.1, from coordinate 8,227 downwards.
AAAGACAGATCACCTATAAAGGAAAACTTATTAGAATCATAGCAGACCTCTCAAAATAAACAATAAAGTCAAGAAGAGCATGGAGTGAAGTCTTTCATATCCTAAAGGAAAACCACTTCCAACCCAGACTGACATACCCAGCAAAAATGTCCTTCAAAATGGATGGAGAAATAGGATACTTCCATGACAAAGAACAGCTGAAGAACTTCATGAACACCAAACCAATGCTTCAAAGAATTCTGAAAGATTTTCTAGATATACATGGATAAAACCACCAAGCAAGGCAGACAATTAAGCAGAATGGAAAGCTAACGATGCAACAGCAGAAAGATAACATGTCAACAATAAATTAATATATATCAATTACAACCATTAATGTAAATGGTCTCAACTTACCAAACAACATGAACAGACTGGTAGAATGGATCAAAAAACAACATCCAAAATATGCTGTCTACAAGAAACCCATCTAACCCAAAAGGACACTCATAGCCTGAAAGTCAAAGGATGGAAAACAATACTTCATGCCACAGGAAGCCAAAAAAAAAAAATCGGGAGTAGCCATCCTGTTTGCAGACAATGTGAATTTCAAACCAAGAATGATCAAAGACATAAAGAAGGTCACTACATATTAGTTAGGGGAAAACTTCAAGAGGCAGAGATAACAATCTTAAATATATATGCACCAAATTTCAGAGCACCAAGGTATATAAAGCAAATACTAACAGAAATAAAAAATCAAATAAGCAATAAAACAATTATAACAGGAGACTTTAATACACCATTGTCCCAAAGGGACAGATCAACTAGGTAGAAAATCAGCAAAGACATATCAGAACTCAATCACACCTGTGAGCAAATGGACTTGATAGATGTATATAGAGTGTTCCATCTAACAACATCAGAATATACTTTCTTCCAGCAGTACATGGGACATTGTCTAAAATAGACCATATACTAGCCCACAGAACATATTTAAGTAAATGCGAAAGAATTGAAATTATCCCATGCATGTGGTCGGATCATAGTGCCGTGAAACTAGAAATTACTGATAAAAGCAACTGCAAAAACTTCACAAACATATGGAAACTGAGTAATACTCACTTGAGCAAGCAGTGGGTCACCGAGGAAATTAAACAATATCTACAAGCAAATGAAAACACAAACACAACTTACTGGATTTTGTGGAATGCAATGAAAGCAGTCCTAAGAGGGAAATTTATTGCATTGAGTTCCCACATCAGGAAGACAGAACAAACACAAATAAACAACCTTATGCTACAACTCAAACATATAGAAAGAGAAGAACAAGCCAATCCCTGAGCCAAAAGAAGGGAGGAAATTATAAAGATCAGAGCAGAAATTAATGCAATAGATACTAAGAAAACAGTACAAAGGATCAATGTATCAAAGAGTTGGTTCTTTGAAAGAATAAATAAAATTGATAAGCCCCTGGCCAACCTTATTGAAAAAAGGAAAGAAAAAACTCAAATTCATGCAATAAGGAATGAAAAGGTGTAATTACTACAGAGTCGGTGGAAATACAGAATATCATCAACACCTATTTTGAAAACCTCTACTTTCATAGGTTGCATAACAAAGAAGAAATAGATAAATTCCTAGATACATACAAACTACCAAAGTTGGATCACGAAGATGTAAAAATGCTGAACAACCCAAATTCTATTACTGAGATGGAAAATATAATTAAGTCCTTGCCTACAAAGAAGATCCCAGGCCCACATGAATTCACTGCATACTTCTACAAGAAATACAAAGAAGACTTAATTATGACTCTCCTCAAACTTTTCAATGAAATCAAAAGGGAAGAATTCTTCCTAAGTCATTCCTAGAAGCAAGTATTACTCTAGTACCCAAACCAGAGAAAGACCCAACTAAAAAAGAGAACTATAGGCCAATTTACACTAATGAACATAGATGCAAAATTCTCAGTAAAATATTGGCAAACAGGATGCAGCAAATCATCAAGAAGATTATACACGATGACCAAGTGGGATTCATCCCAGGAATGCCGGGGTGGTTCACCCTACACAAATCAATAAATATATTCCACCATATCAATAGAACCAAAAGGAAGAACCACATGATCATCTCTATAGATGCAGAAAAAGCTTTTGATAAGGTCCAACACAAATTTATGATAAGAACCTTACAGAGAAATGGAATAGAAGGTCTTTACCTCAATATGATAAAGGCCATGTATGACAAACCAACAGCTAACATCATATTAAATGGTCAAAAACTGAAAGCCTTTACCTTAAAATTGGGCAAAAGGCAAGGATGTCCCCTGTCACCGCTCCTATTCCACATAGTACTGGAAATACTAGCCAGAGCAATAAGACAGGAAAGAGAAATAAGAGGAGTAAAAATAGGAAAAGGGGAAGTTAAATTATCATTATTTGCAGATGACATGATACTTTACATATAAGACCCCCAAAACTCTATTGAAAGACTCCTAAATATAATAAATATATTCAGCAAGGTAGCTGGATACAAAGCCAATACAAAAAATGGATAGCATTTCTATATACTAACAACAAAAGTACTGAGAGAGAAATAAGAGAAGTCACACCCTTTACACTAGCCTCCAAAAAAATGAAATACTTAGGAATTAATCTCATCAAAGAAATAAAAGACTTATACAGCAAAAATAATACCCTGAAAATGGAAATCGAAGAGGACCTCAGAAAATGGAAAGACATCCCCTGTTCATGGATAGGAAAAACAAACATTGTGAAAATGGCCATTCTCCCAAAGTTACTATACAGATTCAACACAATCCCTATCAAAATACCACTAACATACCTCATAGATCTAGAGAAATCACTCCTAAATTTCATCTGGAACCAGAAGAGACATAGAATATCAAAGCCAATTCTGAGCAACAAAGGCAAAGCAGGAGGCATCATAATTCCAGACTTGAAATTATTTTACAAAGCTACAGTAATAAAATCAACATGGTACTGGAATAGAACCAGACCTGAAGATCAGTGGAATAGACTGGAGGATACAACCACAACTACAAACTCACTCAAATACCTTATCTTTGATAAAAGGGCTAAACTTGCTTGCTGGAAGAATGACAGTCTTTTTAACAAATGGTGCTGGTAAAACTGGCTATCCGTATGCAGAAGACTAAAACTCGACCCATGCCTAAAACCATGTTCTAAACTAAAATCTAAATGGATAAAAGATCTAAATATTAAACCAGAAAATAAATAAATAAATAAATAAATAAATAAATATTAAACCAGAAACACTAAATCTTCTGGAAGACAAAGTAGGTAAAAACTCAAAGATATAGGGGGAGGAAGAGAATTCATGAACAGGAATCAAACTACACGGGCAATACTTCCCAGAATCAATAACTGGGACCCCATCTTATTAAAGAGTTTCTGCATGTCAAAAGAGATTTCCAGCAGAGTGAAAAGAAAACCCACAAATTGGGAAAAAGTCTTAATGGACAGTCCCTCAGACAAAGGACTTCTGTCTAAAACTTAAAAAGAATTTCAAAAAAATCGGAGCTTCAAATTTCAAAGATCCAACGCAAAAATAGGCATCTGAAATACATACACAGTTCTCAGATGAAGAAATATGAATGGCAAATAAATACATGAAGAAATCTTCATCATCATTAGTCATGAGAGAAATGCAAGTTAAAACCACACTGAAATTCCATCTCACTCCAGAAAGATTGGCCAAGATAGAAAACACTACCAACAGCTAGTGTTGGAGAGGTTATGTGGAAAAAGGAACTCTTCTGCACTGTTGGTGGGAGTTTAGACTGATGCAGCCACTGTGGAGGTCGTTCTGGAGATTCCTCAACCAGCTGGGTCTGGAGGTCCCATTTCACCCAGCTACTCCACTTCTAGGCATATTCCCAGAAGATCTGAAAACATCATACCACAGTGATATATGTGCACCCATGTTTATAACAGCACAATTTGTAATAGCCAGATCTTGAAAACAACCTAAGTGCCCATAAATTGAGGAATGGATAAAAAAGTTGTGGTATTTCTATACAATGGATTACTACTCAGTTATAAAGAATGATCACATTGAGATATTTATAAATAAATGGACACGACTTGAGACCATACTCATAAGCGAAATAAACCAAACTCACGTGTGTAAATACCGTATAGTCTCACTAGTATGAGTGTTGGTAAGAGTATATAAGATTTTATGGTAATCATGATTCCCCATCTCATAGCTTTGAAGCCTTTCAATGTTTTCATTCATCAGTTGGAATGTTTTTATCCTGTTTTGTTTGACTTTATTATACATGATGCTATGAACAGCTGTTTTGAAGAGAACAAAACATTATGACAGCTATTGCTGATTTAATATCGTCCTTCTTAGAAGTCCTACCAAGCTTCTATTCTTCTATTTCCATTTGTTCTATTTATCACATTGTGTCTTACTGGGATTTGAATATGTGTCAAAGTATAAACAACATGTTTTATTGAAAATGAGATATTATAGTCCCCATTGTTCATTCTATGTTATTCAGTTCAGAATGCCCTGAAATTCTTTCACTCTTTGAATGATTTTATACTTTTTTGTTATGTTTGATTTAATTGTATTTGAAACTATGCTCAACTATAGCAGAGAAAGAAATATTGTGATAGCTATTGTTAATGTCTGGTTGTCTTTATGCTAATTATTGTGTTGCCCGTGTTGTCCGTGTTGTCTGATCTGCTCTGTACTGACCTCTTTTGTCTTATTCTCTTTAAAATAAAATGGAAAAAAAGAAAGTACACTAAAGGATATAACTGTATGTATGTTTAAGTGTGTAAGATAGATGACCATATTACTCTTTTGCTTAGATGGTTGAGCAGAACTGTTAACAGTCTCACTGTTTGAATGTCTACTTTGTATGCTTTGTAACTTGGACAACTATTTCTAAGACGACAGCATGTAATTTATCAAGTAGTGATTCCTTCATATTTCTTTCTTTTCTTTTTTCCCTTTGGAATTCTGTATTGTTATTACCCTATTTTCTATTTTGTTTTGTTATGGTTTTTTTCTTTTTAAATAAAAATTATACAAAGAAAAAAATAATGAAAGCATTACAAGTCTTCAAAATCAGACAATAGGAAAATCTACAATGGTTACTATAATGTCTTTGTTCTCTTCAAATTAGCTGTCCATGCTTTCATGTATGTTGAAGTCAGAAAGAATGGCCAGGGTCAACAGAACTACCAACAACAAATGCTGAATAAGCTATAGGGAAAAAGGAACTTTTTGCAAAGTTGGTGGCAGTGTACATTTGTGCATCCACTGTGAAGTTCAGTGTAGAGGTTCCTCTAAAAGCTGGGATTGGAGTTCCATTTGACTCAGCTATTCCCCTGCTGGGCATATTCACAGAAGCACTGAAAACATCATATCACAATACGTGTTCATCCATGTTTATAGCAGCACAATTTGTGTTATCCATATGTTGGAAATAACCTAAGTGCCCAATAACTGAGGAATGGGTAAAAACAGATGTGGTACTTTTATAGAATGAAGTGCTACTCTGCTATAAGGAATGATCCCAGTAAGATTTTTATAAGTCAATGGGTCCAACTTGAGGCCATATTCATAAGTGAAATAAATCAAACTAATGTGTTAATAACATATTATCTCTATACTATAAGAAATGGTAAGAGTACATAAGATCCAAAATCCTCGGTAAACACTATGAAGAGTAATAATCTTTTCAAAGGGGGGAAATAATATCTCAGGGCAAAGGAGGGAAAAAAGGAAGAGAAAAGAAAAAAATACCTAAATTTGTGTAAACACCCAGTGTAGCTAAGATAATTGTGCTGCAAATTCCATTTTTCAAACAAAATAATTAACATTCATAGGATTGGATCAATTTTGCAAGCTTCTGATTACTGATCTGAAGAACGCTTTTGAAGATCACGATGTAAAATTACAACCCTAGTTACAATACTACCACCTTGTTTTGAAGCCCTCTATCATCATTGTTTTGGGCTCCTTGCTATTGTTATTTATTTGTTTTTTTTCTTGTTTTTCTAGTAATTTGTTAAATTTTGTTTTGTTTTTCCCTCTAATACAGAAAGAAAAGATGTACTTGTAGAGGCTTATACATACTTAGAACTTCTCCTAAACATATGGTTACTTTTAACCTGGAGACAAGTTCTCTGCCCAAAAGTGACATGAAAACATTCTGGCATATACAGCAATTCATGTTTGGTGAGAAGTAGTTTCTGGTGGTAAGTTTGTGCATTTTAGAAGGTGTGACAGGTAGAGTCCCAGTTTCCCTAGTGGTGGTTAAGATTTCTGACAGAGAAGAAATAGGTTTCTTGTCTGCCAGGAAAATCATTGGTGGATTACCAAAATGGATGTGGAATGAAAGTCGTCAGTGATACAGCTGAAGAAGGAAGTCCATTTTGGGCTAGTTTGATCCCACCATATTGATTAAAAGTTTTTCACTTGATCTAGATGCAAGCTTTTGATAGTCATTATATTTCAATTAGAATGGGGATGTATTTTCTAGTGTCCACAGCCTTTATATGTTGCATATTGATCCTTGCTCAGAGGTTACTGATTCAATCAGATTGGATTCTTTGGTGGATATCAGGTGTTTTTTGAGCAATGAGTACTGCATATACCCTCTGTGTATTTTCAGTCACCTCGGTGTCAAAGAAATGCTGATTCTGTACACATTATAGAGTATCTCATTAAAAGTGTTAAAAACTTGATCAGGCTCCTGAGTCACTGTCATAACTTTTGACACATTGATGGGCTTTTGTCTCTTTTTTGATGGTTTTGAGAAGTGCTTGCCTGGTTACTTTGTTTCTTTTTTCCGGATTTTGTGCTTCTATGTAAAGTGACCTTTTGGAAAGGCCACAGTCACCCATTCATGAGGGCTGACAGTAGAGTTTTTCCTTAGTAAACATGCAGTGATAATTCTGTATTGAACAAAGTCTGAAGGACTTGAGGTGGTCAGTAGATGACACCATCTGGCCAGGTTATGTGTGTAAGGAAAGGCATGAAGCACTGAAACAGAAGGTTCTGTTTGGGAAGCCCTGTGGGTGAACACAGGCAATGACTGCACTCTCCGGAGCTACATCACAGTAATAGTCAATGAAACTGTTTTTGGCAGGGAGTGTAGTGGCCAATAATGGTAATTGATATATCAAGACAGAATTCTCAGGAAGAGTGGGTCATTTTTCAAGACACAGGAAGCAGTAGTGTGGTTTCATTTCAATTCCATAATCACAAGAAAATTTAAAATTCCTCTTTAAAATTCTTGAGCTTGCAGTCAATGACAAGGGATTTGGACTGGATAAATTCCATGCATTATGACTCCCTATGCATATGTGGTATACTCTTCAATGATGTTGTGGCAGATAAAGGATGGGATGCCCTCAAAAGAGAGCCCAATCAGATGCCCACTATTCACTTCCTGTCAGTAATATTGGAAATGTCTGTCTATGGAGAAGTTGAATGCAGTGAGTCTCTGTTTTATCCTTTTTATATGCATCCATGGAACCATAGGTTAGTGGCCAATTAAATACTGTTTGGAGAGAAACCACACCTTCTCACCAAGTGGCAGAGACAGAACTTTCAATTCCATTCAAGACCCATTGTAATAATTCTCAAAATAATTCAGGAGGCACTCAGAGTAAGAGACCTTCCAACTCCCTTTCCTCAAGAGTGTTCCTTACTAGTAAGAGGTGATCAGGGTTCTCTTTCTGCTTGAGCTGAGTAGGACTGAAGGATAGACTGACTGGGATGCCCCAGAGGCCCTTATCATATGCAATACCCATAGCAGACTGTGTTCTTTCTTCCTATTTTGGGTCTGGTGGAATGCAAATGTTGAGCAGGTGAAACCATTCCAAATCTCTGAGGAGACTCTCAGGAAAACTCACAGGCACATTTTTCCATCCAGGAACATATAGAGAGGTCCTATCTCCACCCACATCCTGAACCAAACCTGTGTCCTAATTGCACAGTATAGCTGTTCCTAATCAGGGTACCAAAATGTTATACAAAACTGGAACCATGAAAGAAGTAATGCCCAAGAAATTTTGAAGATAGTGAACAGCTTTATTTACACTGATGAACTTCACATTAGTCATTCCCAAAAGAAGTCAGGTTCTGAAGGCTCAGTGAGAGTGGATTTTATGGGGTTGCTAGCAGAAGTACAAGAGAGAAGTGGCTTGTCAACTGGGCATTGGTTTCTACAACA
>PVJX010051826.1:0-10159 GCA_004027295.1 Dolichotis patagonum | reverse complement strand
ACTTGCTCCCACTTGCTAAGGAGGGGAGGACACGGGACAGGGGACAGGACAACATGTGATGTCCAATTCTCAGCCCGCACATCAACAGGATCACAGCCGCCCCCCAGAGAGGAGAGGAGCTCCTTGCTCTGCGGGCACCCCGAGTCAACCGCACGGTGCAGGTCGCAAGGTGCCAGGGGCTCTCCCCTGCAGGCCCCCTAAAGTCCACCATACTCACTTGCTATTTCTTTCTAATGAATTGACCATTCCATTTCCAAAGTTCTGAAATGGCCAACAGACCACAGAAAGAATTCTCTTTAGGCTCCTGTTTGAAACCAGTAGCTATAGCAATCTGCTGGCCTTGTTTCAGGGACAGAGAATTTAATCTTTATACCAGCAGACTGGTGGATTTCATGCCAGTGGACTGTTGCAGGGATAATTCCTGCAAAGCAATTGCCCTGAATTGGAAAGGAGTTCAATCTATATAGAGTTAGAAGTGGGAGACACAAACCAAGTGACCAAATGTTACATCATTGGTTGTATACATTGAATCATATATTGACAGACAGGCCAGTCTTTAAACAACAGAAACACTCCAGGTACCAGGATAGGGGGCTCTTACAGAAGGAGCACAGTTAAGGGCATTACCATAATACAGCAGGAATCAGCCCGGGGTGCCTTAGGGTGTAGACAATCCTTCTAACTTAGTGCTTACCTGCAGCTGGGCTGTCGACACTGTGGGTCAATTGAAGTTAGCAGAAACAGCAGAGCAGCAACTTGTCAGAGACCTCTAATTGATCAGGAAATACCTATAAGTTTGCCATCTCATGAATGTGTTTCTACATTATAACTGTGCCCCAATGCTATAAAGAAGGATGAATGTGAACCATTTTTAGGAAAATGGAAGTGCCTTAAAAATAATGCTAAGTGAAACAAAACACACAGTTTAAATACATACACCTTTTTTTCATATGAGAACCCTGAAGTGTAAATAAAGAACAAAATAAAGAAACATAGTAGTTGTAAACAATGTAGCATACACTTCTGTAAAGAAGATAAATTTGGTTTAATTGTAAGAAAATGGATACATCCTTTGAGACCAGTTTAAGTGAAAAAAATCAGACACACAAACCTAAATATTGCATTTGCTCTCTTACAGAAGAAACCCAAAGCATAAATAAATTAAAGAGCAAAATAAAAGCTAATAAGAAATAGGGATGTAAAACTTGTACAAAAGGGAAGGTGATCGGGAGATAAAAGGAAGATGAAAGGAGGGGCAGGGAAGAGGATATAAAGATGGAATTAAGGTGTGTTATTCACATGTGCCATCTCCTCACAATGAATACAATGATGTACTGCAAACAAGTACCAACATAAATTTTTTAAAAAATAAAAAATTAGAGACATTACTACCCCAAATACTCACCTTCATTTTGAACACGTTTCATTCTTGCCACTTTGTTTTTACTTGTACTTTTTTGGGGGGGTACTGGGAATCAAACTCATGACTTTCCACTTGCCAGGCAGACAGTTGTGCCACTGGACTAAATTCCCAGCACCTCTTGCCACTTTCTGAAGAACTTCTTCAAGTCCCTTTCTGTGAGTGGCTTTCTGTGATGCACTTAATCAATTCCAAATGTTTACTTTTCGTGGTCATTTTGACTTCAGGTAAGAGGCAGACTTTGCACAATGTCAGATCTGATGAATAAGGTAGCTAAAGACACACTGTGATGTTTTTATTGGGCAGAAATTGTCATAAATATTTTGAGTTGATTCATGACGTGAAGGCAGCCATGGTAGCACAACTAAAGACACTCATAAAACAGGACTTCCAGAAGTGCTTGAGTGGCATGAACAATGGGAAAACTGTTTTTGAGGCAATGAGAAGTATTCTGAGGGAGATTAAAGGCAATGTGTCTTTTACTATATTTTAAAAATTTAAACATTCATTATATTGCTTGACATATATATGTATATTAAAATCTTGGATTGTAACCTATGCATGTCTTCTGCAAGTAGACAAACATTTCTAATAAGTTTCAACTTGATAAACAAGCAATATCTTGCAATATGAATACTACATCAAATGTCGTGTAGTCACAAGTAGGCCAGTAGTTCCTTCTTCTCTTCTCTTCTCTTCTCTTCTCTTCTCTTCTCTTCTCTTCTCTTCTCTTCTCTTCTCTTCTCTTCTCCTCTCCTCTCCTCTCCTCTCCTCTCCTCCCTTCCCTTCCCTTCCCTTCCCTTCCCCTCCCCTCCCCTCCCCTCTCCTCTCCTCTCCTCTCCTCTTGTGTCCTCCCTTTTCTCTTCTCTCTTTTCTCTTCTCCCTTCCCCTCCTCCCCCAAGACTGTGAATGATGATCTCCCAACAGCAAGATCTTATATGAAAAGGAGGAGAAAAAGGTGGAGGGATGCCTCACTTCAAATGAGATTAAGGAGAGATGTCAAATGTGGGAAACTGCAAAATTCGCAGAAAAGCACCCCTCAAATAAGGCTGTAGCAATGCAAGTGATGAAGCTGTTTAATGAAAATGCAATGTTACATTTTCATGAAATTCTCAAAAGGAAGCAAAAGCAAGTGTCATTGGCTAGGTTCCTTGTTAAACTTGCACAAAAAGTAAAAGATTCCATAGAGCCAATAGAGAACAGTGATTCTATTAGTGACTGTGAAAGTCATCATACGCCATAACCCTCCTCTCTCTTGTCTCTCTCACACAATCCACAAAGGTTTCCAAAGGTAAGTTCAGGCCAATTTCTTTATTATTCTTTGTATTTTGTATTTTCTTTACTATTTTGTATTTTATTAAAGTATTGTATTCATTTTTATATGAATGTTTTTGGCTTAGGGAGCAGCAAATCATCTGAGTTTCTATTATTTCTTATGGGGAAATTGGCTTTGATATATAATTGCTTTGGATTATAAGCCTGTTTTCAGAACAAATTATGCTTGCAAACCAAGATTTTACACATATCTATCTATCTATCTATCTAATCACAAGGAGGAGCTGTTACTCAGCTTTATAAAACTGAAAATATGGTAAAGAATGTTTCTATTAATACATACTTTGTGGAATACAAAGTTTAGTAACAGGAGGCTGATCCTCGGGATTTTGTGCTTTTCCAGCCCTAATGACAGCCTCTTCAGGACTCAAGGGACATTTGACTCAGACCAACCTTGCGCATTTTGTGTGAAGTGGTGGAGCAGACCTGTGAGTTCTGATTTGGAGTAGAAGCCAAGGTATGACCCAAAGGCCCACTGTGATGAGTTGAGTATGGTCTGTCCCCAAACATGCACGAGGTGTTGGAGACTGGTCCCCAGGGTAGGTGCTGAGAGGTGGCAAGACCTGAGGAGGTCATGAGGTCATGAGATCCCCACCCTCCTGAAAGGATTCACATAGTTCTTGTAATAATGGTTTGCTCACTTTGAGGATGAGCCACCAGAGCTCAGCTCCCTCTCGTATACCCTTTCTTGCCATGTGCTCTCTCTCTTCCTGAAGTGTCCACTTGCATTCTCATTTGCTATCATGTATAGAGTGGCACAAAATTTCACCAGAAGCCCACTTGTAAAGCCATGAGTCAACACAAACCTCTTTCCTTTCTAAAACACCTGGCCTTAGGTATTTTGCTATAGCAATAGAAAATGGACTAAGAGACACCTAATATACAGGTGGCTCCTCTGAGTCCCTCTCTTGCTTCAAAGCCCTGTTTGCCCCAGATCATTGTCCCTACAGAATCCAAGGGTGGGTGGCAGGAAAACTGGAGTGATTGCTTCTCCCTCAAAGTGCTTCCGAGGAGGGACTGGGTGGTAAATCTAGAGTTTGGTGGGGCTTAATCTGTCCATGTATCTATCTGTCTGTCTGTTATCTATCTATCTATCTATCTATCTATCATCTATCGATATATCTATCTATCATCTACCTATCATCAGTCAAGTACTGGGTGCTCAAAATGCCACAGGGCTTCAAATACACATAAATACACATGCATTTGAAAACCAACCTCTTTGTGATCTTTATGATCTCTTTTCTATCTGGAAACTAATTTATAGCTGTATGTTTCTTCCTGTGGAAGGCTCCTGAACTTTCTTCCTGTGATTGAGTTGTCGTACTTGTATCTGGTGTGGCCCTAAATGCATACAAAATTACTTAGTGGTTTTCTGAGTTTCTGACTCTGAGATTGACCCCCTTAACTTTTCATACAGTTTTTTTATTTCTGTTTTTGAGGGTGAAGGTATTTGTTCCTACAGCAGAGCAGATGCACATCATTAATCACCTGAAAGGGAGCCCAGCAGAAGAGGGATGTGCGAGAGGAAGTGTCAGGAGAGACCACAGAGATGGGCGAGAGTTGGCGGACCTGGTCATCACTGGGCTCCATGCTGTCATTATACCGGGTGAGCTGGCTCAATGCTGTGAGGCCAATTGTTTATTTTAATTAATGCTCGCTGACTTTAAAAGCTTCTTCCCTAAAGTGTTGCCAGCTCAGCTGCGATGCTGAATGTTTCTGTGCCAGGCTCCAGGTTTGTGGTTCACAATCTTTGCTGCATATGAGAATCACCTGGGGAGTTTTTAAAAAACAAAACAAAAACAAAACAAAAAAACAAACAAAAAACCAAAAAAACCTTCCAGATGCCTGGGTTACATCTGACATCAGTGACACCAAACTTACTGTGGTTGGAGCCCAACACTAATGTTCTCCAGTGCACCCAAGTGAGTCCCCTTGTGCTCCCACAAGAACGTCCAGTGGCTCCTGAATTTGACTGCACATTGGAATCACCTGGTGCGTCCAAAACCAGCAACGCCTGTGTCCCACTACCATAGATAGTGCCTGGCTTGGTTTATGGCCCAGACTGTGGAAATTTTAAAATTCCCAGATAATTCTCACATGCAGGCAAGTTGGCAACCTGTCCCTCTGTACCAGTATTTCTCCATTTTCAAAGGATGCATGTGTCACCCAGAGATCTTGTCCAAAGGCAGACTCTGGCGTGGCTTCCAGTGACAAGTGGCATGGGACATGCACACCATACCCTGAGGTGTCAAGGCTTTGGAAGTCACAGTGAAGAGTTTGTTTCTGGACCTTTTCAATGTAGAAATCACTTTTAGATCAGTGCTACCACTTTTTCAAATAAAAGGTTGATTTACAAGTATAACTATCTTCTGCCTTTATTTGACCTCTTATTTAATCTGACCCATAGACCTGGGCGTGGATGAGAACCTTATATGAGACAGTATGTCATATATTTATCTTTCCAAACTAAACAAGATCACTTTCATTTTAAGGTGACTTTGAAAGTCTACAATATTCTTGAAACTTTTGGAGACACTGGAGACCCACAATGAGAACTGAGAATCACTGTTTCAGACTATGAATGTGTTGGTTATCAGTATTTACGTACATCTATCTATGTAGGTTACTTATTGCTGTTTTACAAATAGACTATTTCAGACATTTATGGTTGTTTGAAACATACCATCAAAATGGAGTGGCTTAACCAACAATTTGTGCTCTTGGTTCTCTGGACTGACTGAGCTTCGCCTGGCTTCACGTGGGTTCTCACACGTGTCTCCAGGCATCTGGGGGCTTGGCCAGGCTCTGCAGCGATGTCTTCCCTACTGTCTGGTGCCTGGCTTGAGCTTGCTGGAGCATCTGAGGTCGGTCCCGCAGCCACTGGTCATTCCACGTGGCAGTCTTACTTCTCATGACCCATAGACCAGGGCATGGGTGAGAAACTTATATGAGAGCTGGTGTTCTCCAGAACCAACGTTCCTAGTGTTAAAAGATAAATGTAATCACCAAAATATTTTAATGGGTTCATTTGAGGAGACATCAATTTATGAATTAGGTATCATCAGCTCACACATAGTTCAGGGCTTCCTTGGTAGGGGCACTTTTTTTTTTTTTTTTTTGATGGTGCTGGGGATTAATTAAGCCCAATGCCTTCATACTGAGTTGTATCTCCTGCTCTTTTAAAAAATTATTATTGTTGTTGTTATTATTTTAAATTTTGAGACAGGCTTTTGCTAATTCACTGAGTTGCCCCGGGCTGGACTTGAACTTATAATGCTCCTGTCTCAGACATCCAGAGTGCTGAGAAAGGTGTTCTTGGGAATCAGAAAAAGAAACTATTTGATTGAAGTGGAGAGTCCCTAGGAGGAGGTGATATAGTAGCCCCCTGCTAGGCTTCATTTTAATTCTGCAATGCTATGGGGATTCATTTTGAGTTGCTTTCACAGGAGCCAAAGAGCCTAGAGCTATCTCAGCCTAATGACTTTCCAATTATTTTTATTCAACAGACCCAGACTTTCCTATTATAGACTAGCTATTAATTCCCTCAGATTCACTTCCGCTGCATTCTGACGACCAGAAGTGAGAATAGATTCCAGGAGAGCAGCTTCAGAAAGGCCACAGACCCCAGGAGGCAAGCAGCCAGGCACCATCTTTGAAGACTTGCTCATATCGTGAATAAAACACAAATTGAGAACTCAGTGACACCCCAGAGGAGGATAGCTATGGAAGATTCATTTTATAGAGTTACTGGTACCTCGAGATTTCACTTTTTTCTTTCAACACAAATAGAATTGCCCTGAGAGTCCCTGGTAAAGATTGTTGCCTCTGAGGTCTGAGGCTGATATTAGAGTTTTCACAATCTAAGACGGCATTACTTATAAGTCAATCTCAAAATCACTATTTTAAAATTTTATTTTAGCACATAAAGATAGATTTTTTTTTTGCTTTTAGAAGATAAGAAGTTATCTCAAATGCTTTTTAAAAATAATTTTATTTTGTACTAAGTTTAAAATGTTTAGCATCATATCATCCTAGATATCCCAGTGTATATTTTCAGAATTTCATATTGTTGGTGCAGAGTGGTTATTATTTTTATTATTATGTGGTTAAAATAAATTCTTTATGTCTGTAAAATCTACCAGTACTATATTGAAACTGGGTAAAATCTCAGATGATTGGGCCTATGCTTTAAAATTTGCCACCAGCTGGGCCGGGGGTTTAGCTCAGTGGCATAAGTGGCTGCCTGGCAAGCTCAAGGCTATGAGTTTGATCACTGGTACAGGAAAAAAACAATTGTCACCAGCTCTGTACCAAAGATTCTCTGAACGGCTTTGACAGCAGGTTGTATATTGATGTTTAAAAAACAAAATGAATTAATTCATTAATTCATTAATTTTGTATTCTAAGTGTATGTGACTCTGCTCTTAGGTATTTTCATTCTTTTTATTATTTCAGTTGCATTATTTATGTGGTACAGTGTGATGATTTGATCCATGTATCCAATGTGTAGTGATCGCGTCACATACAGTCATTGCATGAGAATTGTTCCTACGCTCTTGTCAGCTAATTTCATTAATCTTGGCTCCTCTGTTTCTGCAGGTGGTGCTAGAAAGGCCCAGATGCCCTGCATGGGAAGGAGAGCATGTCTACAGCCCTGTGAAGGACTCTTCACACCTTTCACTGTGCCCGGAGACCTGCAGCTGCTGCAGTCTCCCCTGGGCTGGCAGCTAACTCTTCTAGCCTGGAAGCTGCGTGAGTCAGGAGGATAATGATAGTGAAGAGGGAGGGAGAGAGTGGAGGCTGAAAAACTCCCTGCTGGGTAAGCAGGTTCGCAAGCTTTCCTGTTTCCCTGCCTCCCAGGTGAATAGAGCTGTGAGTGCTTTTCTGTCAGCTTGACTAATTACCTTTTATTAAAGGTTGTAGTACTTGGTGACTGGCATTCTGGTGGAGGCCAGTGTGGTCTAAGGTGATAAGAGTAGGTGGCTTTGTGTCACATGGAACGGAACGTGTCATCTTTCAGAATATACTGGCTCACTCTATCAAAAAAACATTTTAATATTGCAGTTCTTTTATATTGCATCATTCAGCTGTGTGGATCAAATGGTGCTGCTCTAATTATTTCCTACTGATCCTAGTAAATCTAGGTTCTTTGCTCTTGCTAACAGTATCTGAATGAAACCTCATGTGGAAAAGGTTTCTCATGTGTACAGGGACTGTGAGCTGCTGTTTTGAATTCTGCATTGTTGAGAGAGCTGATGATTTTAATCTTCTTACAATCTTGCCATTAGGTTCTTGAGAAACATTTCCACCCCCCAGTTAGGTTTTCGTTTCCAGTAGGTTGGTTTGCAGACAAAGACAGAGCTGCTTCTACAGAATCCTGGATGTAACCATGGAGGGAATCCCGCAGAGATGCCGCCAACCGCGTGGTTCCAACCTGTGTGTTCGTGGCATGAGTGCTTATTATTATCTTTTTGATGGGATAGGAAAAATGAAAGGGATGTTTTATAGCATGTTTGAAACATGGTGCTTTCGAAGAAATGGTTCAAGTAAAAATACTTCAGCTGTAACTAAATGGAACACCTCTTCTGTCACTGCAGCATGGGCCCAGAGTTTTTCCTGGACCCCAGCTCAGCTTCCTCATAGCTGCCCAGAGTGACTGACTTGCTGCCTTGGAATCTGACAGCTCACACTTTACAGTTAGTGCATGTTTGAGGTGCCTGTTTACGTTTCTTGTGGGGAGTTGGTCCAGGAGTGTAAACACACCCTGATGAGTTGCATCCTCTTCTCCTCCATCTGTTGATCCTTTTCCCATTTGAGAGAGATTTATCTCTTTGTCTTTCCTTTTGCTCTTTATTTATACTTCATTTTTTTATATAATAGAAATCATGTGATATTTTAGCTCTTGTGTCTGATTTATTTCACTTAATATTAAGGTATCGAGGTATGTCCATTTCCTACAGATTACTCAGGTTTATTCTTCTTTATGATAGAATAGTACTCTTTATGATAGCTATAGTACTCCATTATGTGTCTATATTTCATATACTTCATTTTCTTTATCTATTCATCTGTTGATGAAATTGTGGGCTGCTTCCAATATCTAACTCTTATAGCTGATTTGTTTTTAGTAATACCTGCAACAAAAAGCAGGGAGAATTTTAGTAAGATTATGCTATCTGAATGATGATTTCTGCATTTATGACTGAACTAGAAGGCTACATGAATTTTAGTTATTTTTTATTTTATTTTTTATTACTAATGCCTATTAATTTTATAGATTTTTGAGACAGTGTCACATTATGTAGTTCAGGTACCATGTAGCTCAGGCTGGCCTCGAACTTACGGTGATTCTCTTATCTCAGCCTCCCAAGTGCTGGGATTACAGGTGTGTGCCTTCGTGCCTGGCTTAATTTTGTAAAATATTTGGTTTCAATGTGTAACATATTTTCATCATATACATCTCCTCATTACCTTCCATCTCCTCTTTCCTCCTTATTCCTCCCTTCTTGTCTAATAACAGCCTCCCTTCTACTACCCTGTCATTTTTTTTATTAGAGTGCACACATTAGGGGGGACATGTGATATTATTTTTTCTGAGTCTGGCTTATTTCACTCAAAATTATTATTTTTGGTTCCATTCATTTTCTTGCAAATGACACAATTTTATTCTTGTTTATGACAGAATAATACATATATATATATATATATACACCACATTTTCTATATTCATTCTATATTTTATTCTTTAGGATCCCGATAAAGCCATAACACTTTATAACAGTTACTATGCATCATTTATTCTTTTGATACAGCTACAAACTGCTCTACTCAGGGTTTAGCAGGAACCAGAGTAAAATACTCACTTGCTGTCGATTACTTTTGAATTATTACTTTCTGTGAACTCTTCTTATGCTATTTTCTTTTCTTTTCAACATAGGGTTGGAGAAAGAGAATAAATAATGTAGTTCAAGCTGTTTTGAAGAAAACAAAACATTATGACAGCTATTGCTTATTTAATATCATCCTTCTTAGAAATCCTACCATGCTTCTATTCTTCTACTACCATTGGTTCTATCTATCACATTGTGTCTTATTGAGATTTGAATATGTGTGATAGTATAAACAGAATTTTTTATCAAAAATGAGATATTATAATACCCATTGATCATTCTCTGTTATTCGGTTCAGAATGCCCTGTAATCCTTTCACTCTTTGAATGGTTTTATACTATTTTGTTATGTTTGATATTATTGTATTTGAAACTATGCTCAACTATAGCAAAGAAAGAGATATTGTGATAGCTACTGTTAATGTCTGGTTGTTTTAATGTAAAGTACTGTGTTGCCTATGTTGTCCTGTTCTGATCTGCTCTGTTCTGCCCTCTTTTGTTTTATTCTCTTT
>PVJX010051825.1:0-10168 GCA_004027295.1 Dolichotis patagonum | reverse complement strand
GGGTGAAGAAGAGTAAAGTGTAAAAAGATAAGCAAGGAAAGGCATAAAATCATTCCAGACAATGGAAAGAACATGTGCAAAGGCCTGTGGTGGCCTTTAATAAACACGAGATGATTGGCAGGTTGGTATATGGAAAGCAAGGTACAGATGGCTGAAATGGGGCAGTGACTTGGCAGTATATTTCTCTCTCTTTTTCCTTTTTTCTTTCTTTCTTTCTTTCTTTCTTTCTTGCTTGCTTGCTTGCTTGCTTGCTTGCTTGCTTGCTTGCTTGCTTGCTTTCTTTCTTGCTTTCTTTCTTGCTTTCTTGCTTTCTCCTTCCTTCTTTCCTTTCTTCCATCCTTTCTCTTCTTTCTCAGTTCTTTCTTTCTTTCTTTCTTTCTTTCTTTCTTTCTTTCTTTCTTTCTTTCTTTCTTCCTTCCTTCCTTCCTTCCTTCCTTCCTTCCTTCCTTTCTTCCTTTCTAGAAATAACAAAAGGTATTGGAGTATTCTACTCAGGAACCAACATACTCAGTTTTGAATTTTGAAACTGATACTTTTGCTTTCCTGTAGAGAGTTGAGGGGAGAGGAGAGGAGAGGCAAATGCTTAGGGAAACTGGTAGGAACCTATTGCAGCGCAGTAGTCCTAGAGAGATTGGTAGGTTGGGCAAATGTCAGTGTACAGAGAACATTATAAAAGACTTACTAGGACTTGAGGACTGATAGAATGGGAATGAAGAAAGAAGAAAAATACAACAACAAAGTTTCATATATATGAGTCTAGATTCTCCATGGTGCCATTGAGATATATTATGGAAACTTATGGAAACTTGGAGGTGGTACTGGTTTGAGTTCAGAGACATGGAAAGCTGTCCAAGTGCAAGTGTGTCTAGCATGCAGTAGAATTGTTACTGAAAAAAAAAAGACAAAAGAATTGCAGTTGTGAGGTTGGAGACCGTCTTGGTTACTTTTTTCTCATTGCTGAGACAAAATACCTGATGCCCAGAGTTAAGGAAGGAAATTTAGCTCACAATTTGTGGAAGTTTCAGTGCATACTCAGCTGGCTCCAACGCACGGTGATGTGGTTGAGGGGCAACAGCTCATGGCAGCAGTGGCAGATACGAGAAGTGACAAGAGCAAAAGAGCAGAAGGACAAAAGGGAGGAGCAAGACTCATTCCCTCCCTTACACTGTATGCAGGCTATTTACCCCAGAGCAGGTGCAGTGTTCACACCCACAATCTCAGCACTAGACAATGAACCAATTACAAATGCTAGATTCAGTTACCTTTGAAGCACCCAACCCCACCATGACCACATGAGGCTTTGGGAGGACATGTAGACACAAACCATAACAGAGACTTTCAGTAAAGTTGTGGTTGATAAAATAATGTGAATAGAGGACTCTATGAGTGAAGAGGATAGTGAGAAAAACACTAGTGCACTCAGCCATCAAACTATGTGGAATAGCAGTTTTGGATCAGATGGATTGCAAAGTAGGGTGAACCTGCAAAGAAGTGGCCACAGAGATATAAACATTTTATTGCAGTAGGGAAATCAGAAAGTTAAACATTGGCCAGTTCATTATTTTTAAAAAATTATAGCCTCATACATATCTCCCTAACTTAAATAACAATAGATATCTACCAGGAAGAAAATTACTTGGGGCCAACTGTGTTGCTGTTATCATAAGAAGGATGCCTAAGAATTTGATACTTGTGTAGTAATGAACACATATCAAACTTAAGGCTAATTTAACCATGAGACTAGGGGCTTCCATGTTTGCATTTACTAGCCACAGGCAGATAAACTACATGTAGGCTATAGAATTTGCTGGTGAATATTGTGATCCAGAATCTGATTTCACAAGAATCACATAAATACGTAGATCATCAACCTAAAATCATCAAGATGCTTCATTTTTTCTCCTCTAAAGAATTAGTAATGTTTCTATATTTGAGAAGTCACAATGTGTTCCTGTGACCAAAGTACACCAAACTTCCATTCTTATTCCAAATGTCTCTAAAATCCAGTAACTCTTGTCTCAGCATTGAATAAGCACATTAAAAATGAAGTTATTGACTTTCTTTGCTGGAGCTTTTTCATCCATTTACAGGTATGCTCAAAGTTTTCAAAGGATGATAGCACTCTCAATTTGTGCCAGCTACTGTCAGAAATTAGGGGCCAAACTGGTTATTTTTGGATGCAAAACCAACTTGAGGCCAGCGTCAATGATTTAATGGACCTGTAAGACAAAGAATTTAAGTGAAAGTCAATTGTGTTCCATTCTTTGGAATGTCTTTTGTGAAAGCCAAGCTCAGGTGTCTTCATCTAGCCAAGATTAAATTGAGAGCTGACTGCTCTGTAGAAAAAATGGAAAAGTTTATCAGTGGGTTGGGTAATTTATCCAGGTGATGGTTACTTGAAAATATAAGATCACTTTGTTACCCCTTTACACAGAGGTGTGGGTATCATTCTCTGATAACCGTCTGATATGGTTTCACATCTGGCAAGTTAGCTCTGGACCACTGTCCCATTGTAGGGTGATAAAACTCTTGGGTTTCTTGTAGTACTCCCAGATTAACCCTGGTCTGTTTTCACAGTTTCTTCTAAAACATTATTCTCCCCACCCCAAGGTCTGATGTAAAATTTCAGATGTGTAGGGTGACCACACCTGTATTCTATGTGCAAGAGGATCATTGAAGTAAAGATGAATCAAGCTCTATATGTGTCCAAAGTCAGTGCAGAGGACTGGGGATATAGCTCAACAGCAAAGTGCCTGCCTGGCAAGCACGAGGTCATGAGTTTGATGCCCGGTACAAAAATAAATAAAGTCATTGCTTCTTGGCCTTTTGGCTAAGATCAAGTGTAAAAATAAATAAAGTCAGTGCAGAGCCAGACTTTTGGGAAAAGTTTACATCTTTTGGTAAATTATATGTAGGGTTGTACCACCTGAAATCTAAACCTTTACTAACACATTTATTAAGCTTTTAGAAACTGAGATATAATTTACACACAGTGAAATGCTCAGATCTTTAAATTCAGTTTGATGACTATCTGTGAAGACATAGAATATTTTTATCAACCCAAAATATTCCCTCATGGTCCTTCCCAATCTCCATACTCATTACCCAACCAACTCATAATCTGTTTTCCATCACCATAGGTTAGTGTAGTCTATTCTAAACTCTCTTTTAAATGGAATCATCATGTGTGCTCTTTTGTGTTTTGTGTATTTCACTGAGCATGATATTTTTGAAATATATTCATTGTGTGTATCAGTAGTTCATTCCCTTTTATTGCTGAATCATGTTCCATTCTTTGAATATACCAGTTTTTTAAAAAAAATCCATTTCCTTATGGATGCATGTCTAGATGTTCCATTCCAATTTTTACCTATTATAAATAAAGCTGTCATGAACTTCTTATATAGGATTTATATAGACACATTTCCTTTCTTCTGCAAAAAAAAAAAAGAAGAATAGAATCGCTGGATCATACAGCAGTTATATATCTAATGTTTTAAGAAATTACTAGTTTTCCAAAGCATTTGTATCATTTCCTAATCATACCAGCAGCAAATGAAAATTTGGCTCTCTCAGTATCCTCTTCCACATTTGACCATATAAGGTTTTCAAAATTATAATCACTTTTGTGTGTTGTGTTTTTCTTTGTATTAACTGGATGACACATGATGTTGAGTACCTTTACATGCACTTATTTGCTGTTTATATTTCTTTTGTAAGTTGTCTTATTCACTTAAAAAATTGGGTTTTATTTTTATGATTGAATGATGTCATTTATTTGTATGTTCCAGACACTATAGACTTACACTATTTTCCCATTGTGGGCTTACTATTTATTTTCTTGATGGTGTTTTTTTGATGAACAAACCTTTTATAGTTTGAATTAGTACAATTTATGACTTTTTCTCCTTCTGTGTCCTTTACATTTTTCCCCACTGCCAAGTTGTAAGGATTTTTCTTTTATGCTGTTTTCTTTGTAATTTTATTGTTTTACCTTTACAAGGAAGTCTGCAACCCATCTCAAATTGAGTTTTAATATATAGTGTGAGGTAAGACCAAGGCTCCAGTTGCCTCATATCTCTCCATAGCAATATCCAGTCATTCCAAACCAAGCGAAGAGATTTTCCATTTACCACTGAATTGATTGGGTGGCCTTATCAAAAGTCAGTTGACTGTAGGAGAATGGATCTACTCCCCGACTTTGTTCTGTTTCAGATCATGTTGTCTTGTCTAGGTGTTAGAACTGATTTTGAAAGAGGACTGGACTGAGATTCTTAGCTATACAGAGCCATAGGAGTTAGTGTAGTCCCATTGTAAACATCTTTTCCAATTAAAGATTTTTGTGTGTGCAGCGAACACGAGATCATTTATTTGTTTCTCATGTGAGTGCTACAGGGGAAGTAGTTACAAAGAGCCAAAGTGTTAGTGTGTTTTGGCTTTTACTTGCTGTTTTAAGCAATATCTTCCAAGAATGAGATGAAACCAGGCCAGAATTAGTTGGTTTGGGAACAGAAACAGTGGGAATAGAGAAAAACCTAGAAACGCTGGAGGTGGTAAGGTTAGAAAAATCAACTATTTCTGATTCTAAATAAGATGTTGCCTTTCTACCCAAGACTGTTATCTCAAAAGGCTGTAGTGTAGCTGCCGTGGGACAGATAAAGCTAGCTCACATTTGACCCTTAGCAATTAGATAAAAATTTTAACTGAATTCTTACTCTCATATACCCAGTGTTCCTTCCTCTGGTGGTTTCATTCAGGTGAACCAAGGGCTCATGTCTGGAAAATCCTTAGGATCCTTATTTTCTCAGAACTCAGACTATTTAATTGTTTCACAGCTCAGTAATAGTTCAAGAAAAGCTATGATATCCAGTCTATTCATCTGTGAGGCTTGGACAGATATGTTTTCCCATTTTTTTCTTTACAACTTACATGGAATCAGGGCTCTCAAGATGGCGACTGATACAGATATTCTTCATTTTATAAGGCCATTTCCTGTTATTGTCTCTCTGAATCACAATCCTCATTAACATCTCACTCAGCTTCCCCTAAACTTCTGTACCACACCTCCTGGAATTTTTAATGTCGTGGCATTTATTTCTATTTTCAGTAACTTGCACAAACCCTGGCAAAAGTAAAAGACCCTGTTTGTTGATTAACTGATGAATGGTCTTTGCCAATCTCCCCAATGTAACAAATGCCTTCTTTCAAGACCAAAAGCAGTATCACTTGCTGTAGGGAAACGATGAGTTCTCTTAGGAGGATTAGTTGTTGTTTTTATAGGTCTGCTTAATACTTTTACATTTACTCACGAGGTGTAGAGTATGCTGATGATTTTGAATCTTTGAGTTTAGATTGTGAATTTGTTGGAGGATATGAACTAATTCTTATTCTATATCTTCAGGTGCCCAGAACAATATGTGATACTTGTAATTATGATTCAGTTTGTTTAACAGATGCAAAATGGATTTTTTAATGAATAGTTGAAAATCTTTATTGAATGATTATACATAGAAGATTCATATTTATGCAACTTTTATGGATGTGGAAAACTGTACTTGCAATGATTTGTATATGCGTGAATGAGTGTGCTTTGTCTCCTAATAATGTAGGTAATTGCAGAATTTGCTTAGGGCAAAGATGTGACACCTATGCCACCATTTTCTCCTCGTGTGCCACTGCAGACAAACTGTATCAGTTCTTTTTCCTATTGATCCCAGCCATACATTCAGAATTCTACCTTTCAATAATAGCTCCACCAATGGATCAGATTTGGTGCATGAAATAAATATTATTTTTCCTTACCTAATTTAAGGGTTCCTAAGGCAGTAAGCTATAAGGTCACTCTTGATGCCCCTGCTGTATGGGACTTAGAGGAAAGATTCTAATAAGCTGCAGACTCTTCTCAGATTCCTGTCTCTCAGAACTTAATCACATTTGCATTTTGGCTATGATCAGATGGTGGAAACACAAACTCCAAACTGTCAATCAGCTTGGGCTTCTTTTCCAACTTTTCATAACTAAATTTCTTTAAAGACCTTTGGACATTTTTCTAAATCAAAATTATAAAACTATTTTTAAAATAATTACATTTTAACATATATGTTAGACTTGATAACGTAGAACTGTTCATTATTGAAAGTCAGCTTAGAAGGTGTGTGTGTATGTGTGTGTACACACATACATGTGTGTGAACCGAGGTATTCTGAGATTTGAGGATAAAGAGAGGGAAGATATTTACTGAAAATACATTTTTATATTGTCCAGTTTCTACCTTTAAATGTAAGTAGAAAAAAATCTAAAGCATATAGATTTCTGGCATGTAATTTATCTTCAAAACAGAAATTAAACCTAACCCGTTATAAATTTGAGTTTCTTTCTGAATTAACCATGTTGGCATTACCCCAGCTACCTCCTTATGTTCACATGGTTGCTTCCAGACTCTATGTAGAATTTTATGCCTCTGTAGTATCAAATTTGCTAAATGGCATATTTTTATATCAGTAATTTTTATAGCATATTGTTATTCCAGACTTTTACATGCCTTTAATTTATTCTTAACTTCAACATAGCAGCATTGATTTTTTTCTTGTAAGTTTGATGGTCTGAACACTTCAGTTGTAATTTAAATTCACTTTAGCACAATCAATAATTTGTACTTCCTTTTCTATTCCTTTGCAAATTTAAGTATTTGGGTAGCTACAACTGTAAGTATTAATGTTTCTCAATTTTCATTTCTATATCTCTTTGAGAAACATTTAGATTATTCCTTAAGTGATTGAGATATGTCTCTAATGACTTTGAATTGTCCACGCCACTTCAATGAAGAATGCTAAGGACAATTTTGGTTGCGAATCCAATAGCACTTAATGAAGTTTCTTTGAATCGTATTCCCTTTTCTTAGTGTCTAAGTTGGTTGTAATGTTTTTTTTAAAAAGACCTAATATTAGTATTTTACAAAACGAGGTCATTAGGTTGCAGAATTAGCCTTTGGAAAGATTTCGTGGCAGTGTCTTTTCTCAGCTGCCTACCATATTCCTGTGGCCTTCAGGATTATGCTAAAAGGTAATGCGAAGGAGGCTGATGAGGTATGTATTGGTTGTTAATATAAAGCAAGGTTCACAAGTGCAGCAATCAAGAGATTGATTGTTTTCTCCCTTGGATACTTTTTTTTTTCAGCTGAGAGAAGCTGCTACTAAAGGAATTGTGGTACCTTGGTTATTTGGTTTAGAATCCAAACAGCTTTATCAGAAGATCAGTTCAGGGCATCAGTTTTCTGCTTTAATTGTATCACATTATTTTGGACACAAAATTATGACCATATTAATGGAAATAAAAATAAACAAGAAAAATCAAGGTAAAAAATCAAATGTCTTTTATTTCCCCTAGCTTTGTATCCATTTACAAATATACTTTAGGTTCAATTATAGTCATAGTTTTTGATATAGAATTTTCTCTTTAATTTTTAAATGATGTATTAAACCATGTTCTAATATTAGTACATTGTATTACCTGTAATGATGATTTAAACAATATATGATACACTTTTGCATGTCACTATTTTTTCCTTTTTTTTACTGTTAGGTATATGTTTTAACTGTTAGGTATAAAACTATAAATTTTATGTAAACTATAATGAATAAATAAATATAAATAAACATTCCTATACTTATCATTGTGTTTAAGATTTAAAAAACTGCAATATTTTTAAAGGTCCGGGCATGCTTTTTTCCCCATATCATCCTCTTTCATACCCCCTCCAAAAATGATGCAATGGACAACCTAAATCTTTTTGCTTAATATAACTTTGCTTTTCTTTTTAATCTTTGGTTTTCTCTTTAATTTTCCTATATTGTATTATATATCAAACAACATACAGTTTAGTGGGTATTTTTATTTATATTTATATGGTATATATGGATGTATTTTCTTGTGACTTGGTTTTTTTTTTAACCTAATATTAGTCACCTGTATTTTCTGCAAGTCATTGTACTTTACATTGTATTCATTTTTATGGCTGTAAAGTATTCTATTATATGCATATATTATAACTTACTTCCATGACAAACATTTGGGCTTATACCATTTTTCTTCATTATAAGTGATAACGTAAAGAATACTTAATTTGCAAATTTTATTGTAAATATTTGAGAGCTTCTTTATGATATATATAATCTATGTCTATCTATTATATTTAGGAGTGACTGCTGATCATACAGTATGGACTTCTTTGAATAGATAGGTAGTGCCAAATTGTTTTCCAAAATGAATGTACTAAGTTATAGTCCTGATATCACTGTGTAATAATTCTTTTTTAAAAGTTAATTTTAATCAGTGTGCTATAATTCTTGTTTAACATTCTTACCTATGCTTGATATTATCAGAGAGTATGATTTTTGCTATTCAGTGAACGTGATATGCTTTTTCATTTGGTTATAATATGTAGCTTTCCAATTAGTAACGGGTCAAAACATTTTTTCACACGGTTTGTCTTCTCTGAAATGCTTATTCAAATCTTTTGCTTATATTTCTTTTGGGTTTTCCTTTTTTCTTGATTCACAGCAGTTGTTTGTATATTCTGGATATTAATTCAAAATTAGTCCAAATATCTCTTCCCACTCTGTTTTTATTATTTTTATGGTTTTAGTAGTGAACAAATAATTTTAATGCAGATTCATCGAACCTTTTATTTGACAATTGTGTCTTGTAAAGAATTTTTTTTCTGAAAGTGCTAAGGATGTTCCATATTTTCTTCTGAAATGTTATAGTTCTCTCTTCTACAGTTAGATTTTTAACCCAGCTACAACTGGTTTTTTATATAATGTGAGGTAAAAGTACATTTTTTTCGTTTAAAAATAAATATCTTTGTCTATTTTGTGCAGCTATAACACAATACTGCAGACTATTTTGTGGAGAACAGAACTTATTGGCTCTACACCTCGGAAGACTAAGATCCAAGGCTAGTATTTGGTAAAGACCTCTTCGCTGTGTAAAAACATGTTCAAGGGCAAAGATAGAGAAGGAAAGAAAAGGCACAAAAAGGGGTGGAAACCATCATTTTTATAAAGAACCAACTTCCATAATAAAAAACTCTTGGCATTAATTCATTCATGATGGCAGAGCCCTCGTGGGCTGATCACTTCTTAAATGTCTTATCTTTTAAAACTCTTAAAATGACAATTTTCAACCTGAGTTGGGGAAGGAACAAACATTCAAAGCATACCAATAAAGATAATAATATTGCTGCACGATTTAATTCAAAATATTTATTTTCCCACTGACTAGCAATGTGGAGGTATATGTGTGTGTCATCACATATATGAATCTGGGTGCTACAGTTTGTTCCTTTGTTTATGCTTTTTATTTATTTGGGTATTTTGGTACCAGGGATCTAACCTGCAATCTCAAGCTTACCAGGCAAGCACTTGAGCTGCTGAGCTAAATCCTCAGCTGTTTCTTTGTTTCATTTGTCATTATGTCAGTAGTACGTTAAACAATTAGCTGAGCTTCATATAAAATTTTGACACCCAGTAAAATCAAACCCCTTGCTTTTTAAGTATGTATTGTCTTATCGTGGCCCTTCATTCTTCCATAAAACTTTAGAATCAACTTGGTAAAGTCAATGGAAAAACTTTCTGGGATTTTATTTGGAATTTTACTGAATTAATAGCTTAATTTGGGGGAAATGAACCTTTTGCAATACTGAGTCTTCTAGTTCAAAGAATAGATTGTTCATTTTGTTTAAGTTTTCTCCAATGCTCTTTATAGCTTTTAAGGTGATTTCTTCATGAAGGACTTGTAAGTATTTTATTTGATTTCTTTATGAGGCGATGGAAAATAGCATATTTTAAAATGTAATACATGTTCTAATTACTTGTTTTATCTGTAATGGAAATGCAATTGATTTTGTAAAATGACACTGTATCTGGCAAAATAGCTGAATTTTCTTTTTAATTCTAATGATTTATTTGTGAACTTTTTGAATTTGACCCTGCTCCCAAAGTGACAGCCCCAATTTTTCTTTTCCAGTTGTTATATCACTTGTTTCTTTTCATTACTTACTTGAATTTTCCGGTATAATGCTTTATCGAAGTGGGGATAATGCTGTCTTGTTCCCTGTATGAAAGGAAAAGCTTTCAAACTTTAGCTACAATTATGATGACTTCCATAA
>PVJX010051824.1:0-10167 GCA_004027295.1 Dolichotis patagonum | reverse complement strand
GTATGGCTTCTTTTTTCTTCTATGTACACAGCTTCTAAGCTTTCTTGGGGAGGGCTAGGGCTTTGAGCCTGCCTTTTGGTCTTGCCTTTTGTCATTTTTCTATATTTCCTTACTTTGAGCGGTGTTCCAAAGCTTTCTCTGCTTATGTGGCAAATTACCTGTTACACCCTCAGTTCCTGGAGGGGCAGTGGCTCCCCCAGAGGCTCCTGCCTTCCTCACAGGGTCCTAACTCCCCTCTGTGGGCTCCTGGCTCCCTAAGTTGTAAGGCAAATGCTGGGTGTGGCCACCCCAGAGCCTGTGGAATCTCAGGCAGGCCAGGCCTCTGTGCCTTTTCCCAGGCAGGTCTCCAGGAGTTTTCCTGCAAGTGAAGGGCCTACAGGTCCCAAAGAGTCAGGCCAGAATGTTGGTTTCTGAAAAGTCCCCGATCCCAAACAGACCTGGCCAAGATGCCAGTCTCCACAATATTCCCAATCCAAACAGCCCGGGCCACTCTGCTGGTCCGAGAGTTTTGGGTCCCTAAGAGACAGCCTGAGATGCTGCTTTCTGGGAGACTTCCTGGGTGTGAAGGGCGGGGCTACGGGCCCAAACAGACCTGGCCCAGATGCCGATCTCCAGGCAGTTCCCTGAAGATAAAGGGCGTGCTTACCATTCCCAAAGAGTCGTGCTGAGATGCAGGTCTGCGCAGACTTTCAATCCAAACAGCTCTGGCCACTCTATGGTCCAGGAGTTTCAGGTCCCAAAGAGACAGCCTGAGATGCTGCTTTCTGGGAGACTTCCTGGGTGTGAAGGGCGGGGCTATGGGCCCAAACAGACCCGGCCCAGATGCCGATCTCCAGGCAGTTCCTTGCAGATGAAGGGCAGGCCTACCAGCCCCAAAGAGTTCTGCTGAGATGCAGGTCTGCGCAGACTTTCTATCCAAACAGCCCAAGCCACACTACGGGTCCGGGAGTTTCGTGTCCCAAAGAGCTGGCGGTGTTCTTTTTTCAGACAAGAAGGGCAGGGGCAAACACTGGAAAGCAAAGTTTGTGTTCACACCTGGAATCCTACTGCCATTGTATGGAAATAGTTTCAGGACACAGGCCACCAAGGCATCGCCCTTCCCATGAGGCTTAGCAGATAGAGGAAGATCCTGGAAGTGAAAGACACTAGGACTCCAAAATGGCTTTTTTGCCTCCACTAAGGCCTCAACAGATACCTGGCATTACCTCGGCATAAGAACGTGAGGAACAAGGGACCTGGAGCTGCCAGGAGCCGCCACCATAACAGGAAGTCGTGGGGCAGGGCCTCGGATCCTCAGGTCCTTGCAGTATGAGTAGAACCAGAGGGACCTACTTAGAAAACTGCAGGCTGTTGGGAGAATCTGTGTCCTACCCTGTTCTTTGGAGCAAAAGTTAGCAAGCCTTTCTGTGATTTCACTGTACTATCAGTATTGTGGTCCCATCTTGCAGCAGTGTGAGAACAAAAAGAACATATTGGTTGTAGGTGACAGTTGCACACTGAGTCCTGGTTCCTACCTCTCCAGTGTTTTCACCAGTTCTGCATGTATGACATGTTCTTGGACACCTACAGACATAAGAGGTGTATAGTCTTATGATCTCCCAGATACTCTGCTTCGGTCAATTTCTAGGACTTTCAAAGAAATATACCTTTGATTTAGGACTTTTTTGAAACATTTTCCTAGATGGTCATACAGTATTGTCACCAAGGACCCACCTAGCTGTGCCTCCAATTGCAGTTTCTGCCATGCAAATTGAAAGTTAATATGAGAAGAGACAAAGATACCAGTAAAAGTGGCTTAATTGGATGGAAACTGTTCCACTCCTTGAATATTCTTTTTGGTTTCCATTTGGTGTGAAAGCTAATATACACATCCCTTGTTGCATCCTTGAGGGCCTGAGGAGGGGGCATCTATGCTACTCACCCACATCTGGTATATTCTGAAGACTGAGCTTCCACATCACCAAGTCTTCCCATTTCTGCCTTTATTCACCCAGTATTCTAATTCCAGTGTTTCCCCGTGACATTCAATTTGTCTTGTAGTGTT
Organism: Dolichotis patagonum; assembly: GCA_004027295.1. Classification (NCBI taxonomy): domain Eukaryota; kingdom Metazoa; phylum Chordata; class Mammalia; order Rodentia; family Caviidae; genus Dolichotis; species Dolichotis patagonum. Next base: position 8,123 of record PVJX010051824.1, on the reverse strand, counting down.
GAGGACAATCTCTAGGAATCTATGCATAGGAAGGAAAAGAAAATACTCACAATAGGGGCTTGGAGAAGAACCACTGTGGGCTTCTGGTTGCTTGGTTCCCATCCTGACTTTCCTAGATCCCTTGAGAGGCCTACTCTATATTAAGACCTAGGCACCGGTCCTTGTGCGTAAGGAGGAGCATGACTTTAAGGGGTACTTAAAAGGAGGGGCCAGGTACCTCTCAAGACTAAAGGTTACACAATGTCTTCCAAGGAGTGACATATGTAATTGAATGACTACAAATTTCAGAGAGGTCACACTTGGTGTGACCATTATAGTTTCATCCTTTAACATTGGAGCGCAAAGATTTTCTCACATTATTTTTGTGGATTAATGTTTTCATTTTAGGAAACAATGTATATTCTCATTGATATATTGAACCAGAAGCTTTGAAAGCATTCAGAAAATAATGATGTTGCACATCAAGAAATAAGCGCAGTCATAAAATTTTGTATTAACCACTATTTGTATAACTATTCCCATTCTTTCAACATATACAGAAAAGGTTCTAAGTAGATACTAAAACTCCACAATGTATTTGCATTTGAATTATTTTTCATTACTCATTGGGTTTTAGAATGGACACTTTCACTTCTGATTCCTCTAAAGTTTTTGATATTGTCATAAAATATTTCAAGATCTTGGACTTTAGAAAGTACACATTTGCTTTGCAAAGACCTTTTAATAGATGTATTCATTACAAATTATTAAGATCTCATTTAACATTTTTATCCATAAAAACCATTTTTCTTCCTATGTATAGTTATATAGTTACATTTCACATATTATGTAAACATACATTTATACTAAAAAAAAAAAAGAGATTTAAATTCTTCTCAAGGTTCCATCTGAGAGCCCTGTTGAATGCAAATGTTTGTGATCCCAGCACTCTCCAGTCTGGTGTGGGAGGATCATAAATTCAAGCCCAGTCTGGGCAAATCAGCAGCTTATGCAGAAACTTTCTTAAAATAAAAATTGTTTTTAACGGGTCTACGGACATAGCTTAGTAGAAAAAGCTGGTGGTCTATCCTCAATACTGAAAAGAAAAAATGTTTTGTTTAATTTCTGGTCTTAAAAAAAATTTTTTTTTAAATTTTTAGCACAGGGTCACTTTAGGTATTCCAGATTGACCTTAACTTACCATGTATCTCAAACTGGTCTGGAATTTACTGTGGTCTTCCTGTCTCAGCCTCAGGAGTGATTTTAAAATTGTCTTTAAAGGCAACAAAGAAAGAAAGCAAACTTCAGAAAGAATTTTTTAATATTGGCATCTCATATTCAGGCAGGCTGAGATGTTCCCTGAGAGAACTTAAAGGTGGATCTAACCACCATTCACATGCAGCTCCAATGTTTCATTAATGTCTGTTTAAATTCATATAAGTTCAAAAAATACAAGCACATTCTCAGTCTAACACTATGATCACAAATATACAGGTTTTTGAATTTGTGCACGCATCCAAATGGATTGCCTATTCACACCTCATGTCATTTCTCTTTAGATATAGTTACATGGATTTACCACTTTACACAGGCCTTACTCCACCATTGACATACATCTATACCAATTGTATTTTCTACTGCTTGAATTTTTAAATATATTTCATCCTACAACCCTTTATGAAATGATAAGGTAGAAAATATTTGGGAGGTCAAACCCAGTGAGAAGAAATAAAATACTTTTTAAATGTCTGTGATCCAAGCAGGAGGCATGATGCAGTGAGTGGCAGGGGTGCGGGGAGGGCAGATTTGGGAATTTAGCACAGGCTTCTAATCCCAGAACTCTTGGAGCCTGAGTCAGGAGGATGGAAAATTGGATTCCAGCCCAGGATGCTAAGTGACTTATTAATATGCTGTCTCAAATAAATACATAAATAAATAAAATGAAATAAATAAAAGAACTGGGGATGTGTATCTCACTTCAAAGGCTCTGAGTTCATTCCTCAGTAGTGAAAAATAAAAGTCTGTGCCATGTATTATATTTCCTTGATGCATATATAATAGGTAGCTTCATAAAGAAATGTTTATATTTTCCCATAGCATAATTATTAATGCAAGTGTTCTTACAACTTGAATACATTTCAAATATAATTTTCTTGAGACTGATGACATGTTGAAAAAATACTGTCAGTTTTTAAAATAGAGGTAAAATTCATGTACCATAAAATTACTCATTTTAATGTGTGCAATTTAGTGGCATTCAAACCATTCATAATGTTGTGCCAGAATTTTCCTCTACTGAGTAATTTTAATTCCCACAAAAGGAAGTCTTGGACCCATTAAGTAGAAATTCCTCATCCCCTTCTCTCCAACCTGCCCAGCTGCCAGCAACCACTCTTTTGCTTTCTGCCCTCTATGGAGTTACCTATATTAGGGAGGTTCATATAAGAGGAGTCGTCACAAAACTTGGGCTCTTGTTGTTATTTTACATAGTATGTTTTCTTTCTTTCTTCTTTTTTAACCAGGGATTGAACTCACGACCTCGTGTTTGCCAGGAAGCACTTACACCTCTGAGCTAAACCCCCGGCTCATAGTATGTTTTCACTGTTCATCCATGTTGCAAGCTACATCAGCAATTCATTTTTTAAAATGACTGAATATACATATCACATGATCATTATATACTCATCAAAAATATTTACCTGGCGTCCTTCTTATGGGTATTTTTACTAGCACTACTGCAAACAAATATGTAAAAGTATTTTTTTTCAGTATCTGTTTTCAATTCTTTTGGTTATATGACTGGACTTGCCAAGTCATATACTTCTACATTTAAATTCTGTAAGTATTCACAAACTCTTTTCCATAGCAGCTGCATAAATTTGCATTCCATCCGGCACTGTAGGAAGGTTCTACCTGTTTGCCAATACTTGACTTTTCCACCTGTTTGCCAATACTTGATTTTCCCATTTTTTCAGTGCCCAATGTACTTACTGTATGTGAAATTCTATCATGAGGTGGTTTTGTTTTATATTTTGATATATTAATAATATTAAAGAATCTTTGCACATGATTGTTGGCCATATATATAACTTCTTGTGAGAAACAGCTGTTCAAGTCCATTGTCTATTTTTGATATTATGTTCTCCTTTTCTGTTGAGTGATATGAGTTTCTTTGAGGTATTTTTGATATTAGAAGTTTTTCTGGAAATTGCATTGGAAATATATTCTCCTATTAGGCTAGCTGCCTCTTTATGCATTGATAATGTCCACTGTTGCAAAACATGTTTGAATTTTGATGAAGTTCATTTTTTCCCATTGATTTTGCTTTTGGTAGCATATAAAAAAAACTGCTGCCAAATCTGAGATTTACCCTTGTGTTTTCTTTCTAACTTTTATGCTTAGATCTTTGATACACTTTGAGTTCATTTTTGCACATGGCATGAGGCACAGGTCTCACTGCACTGTTTTGTATGTGACTAATCAATTGCTGCAGCATTAACTGTTAAAAGAACTATTCATTCTTCCATTGAATGGCATTAATGAAAACCAACTTGACCATCACATACGGATTTATTTCTGGACTCTTAAGAAATTCCAATGATCTCTGTGCGTATTTCTGAGTAAAGCACTACTGGAATTACTACAGATCTGGTAGTAAGTTTTGAAATCTGGAAGTGTGAGGCCTCAACCTTGTGTCCCTTACTCAACAACTGTTTTGAACCTGGTGTAAGTAGTACACCCATACAATTCTTGCACTGGGGAGGCTAAGGCAGGAGGATCCAGTGTTTGAGGTCAGCATGGACTACAAAGTGAACCTATGTCTGAAACAAACAAGATACTGTTTTGGCTATTCGCATCTCTTGCAATTGCAAGGGACATTTATGATCCTCTCCAATTCTCCAAATATCATCATTGGGATAATGAAAGGAATTGCATTGAATCTGTATATCATTTTGAGTAGTGCTGTCATCTTATTGGGGTTTGTTTGCTTTGATTTGGTTTTTTTAAAGACAAGATCTCACTATGTAGTCCAGGCTGGCCTTGAACTCACAAGGATCCTCCTACCTCAGCCTTCTGAGTGCTGGGATTTCAAGTATGCACCACCGTACCTGGCTGACATCTTAATCATACTGCATCTTCCAATTCAGGAACACAAAGTGTCTTTTAATTGAATTAAATCACCTTCAATTCCTTCAGCAATATTTGATAATTTTTAAATACATCTTTTATCTCTTTAGCAGAATATTGTCCTAAACATATTCATAATTTTGATGCTATTGCAAATGGAATTGGTTTCTTAATTTCATTTCCAGATTGTTCATTGCTACTGTATGCATATAAAGTCAGAATGATTTGTACTTGTTTGTTTGTGAGTTTTCCTCTGCAGCTCAAGCTGGCCTCAAATTCAGCTTCCTGAGTGCTGAGATTATGGGCATGAGTCATTATGTCCAGCTCTATGTCTGATTTTTATGAGTTCATTTTCTGTCCTGCAATGTTTGCTGCATTCATTTATTAGCACTAATAGAGTATTTGTTAATCTTTAAGGATTTTCTTTGAGTGAGATCATGGAATTGACAAAGACCCTTTTCCTTCTTCCTTCTGATTTTGATAACTTTTCTGTACATTTCTTGCCTAATTACTTGACAAGAACTTCCAGTACAAAGTTTACTACATGTGACGAGTGTATGCCATTTTTTCCTTTCTTGTGATTTTAGAGCAAAAGCTTTTAGTCTTTCACACTTCAGTATCCAATCAGCCATAAAATTTCTCATAAATGTCTCTTGCCTTAATGAGAAAATGCCCTTCTAATCATAGTTCATTATTGTTTGAGTGCTTTTCTGGAGGGATGAAATCCTGAAGTCTCTTATTCTTCCCGTTTCACTGGCATAACTTTTACAACTTGCTTTGCATTTCTGGAAGCAAACAAGCTTCTTTACAATGCATCTGCTATGTCAGACATGCATGAAGACAAGAGGTGTGGTTGCAGGTAATGCCAAATGCAACAGGCAGAGTCTTTAACTATAGGTAGATCTCCAATCTTTTTAACTGTTCTTGGTCCTAGTATTCTTATGTACAGTTGTTACAGCAGAAAACCAACTCTTTTCTGACTTTGTCTTTAGGCCCTTGAGGCTTCCAGATAATAAGAGGCACCTGAGATCTTCAGCAAGTACACCTGCTCCTTCTGTATGCAAACTGGAATTGCCTGCCCTTCCTGTGCTCAGGTTCCTCCACCTAAGGATCTATGCATCATTTTCCAGTGGCCTCATGTAAAAGCATGCCTTTTTTTGTAGTGGTAGTGGTTGTGGTGGCAGTGATTGAACCACAGGCTGGTCTGCCAATTTTTCTTATTTTTTTAAGCCAAGGTCTTGCTATGCAGTCCAGGCTGACTTTAAACTCACTATTTAGCTCAGTCTGACCTCAAATTCATGACATTCCTGCCTCAACACTGGGATTTTGGTGTGTGATTCCACACTTGGCGTCTGCCTGAAAAGTCTTGCTACAAAGAAATGGCCACATGTGCCACAAGAACCTTCACTTGTCATAGTGGGGTCCCTCTGTCCAGTACTAAGAGGAACCGAGGCCTCGTCCCATGACTTCCTGTGATGGTGGCTCTGGTAGCTGCTGTCCAGTTTGTGGTCTCTCATTCCCCAGGTTATACACCAAGCTAACAGCAATGGCTAGGTCTTTTCTAGGGTCTTCAGAGAAGGCAAGGAGGCCCAGCTTGGAGTGCACACCTCTGCAATCTCCTTACAGGCTGGACCTTCCACAACAGCTAGGCTTCATGAGAAGGAAACTGTCATGGCACCCGATGTACTGAAACTCTTTCTGCACAATGGCAGTAGTGCTCCACTTGTGGGCACAAGTGTTACCCACTAGTGCTCTTCTCCCGCCCTTTCAACCTGAAAAAACATGCCATTCAAAATGCACTTGGAAAGATGGCTGCCATGGATTTTGCCCATTGCAGTGCCATTAGCTCACTCCACTGTGCTTTTGCTTTTGTTTCTTTGTGAAATCAAACTGAGACCTATACCTACCCCTTTTGAATAGGAATCTTATTTTCTGAGAAATTATATTGCCATCCCATTTCTGCTCTTTTGTCACTCAGCATTTTTTCTTGACATCTTATTCTGTGCTTCAGTGGGAGAGGAAATTAATCCCTGAAGATAAATAGTACTGAGGTACCAATCAACAATTTTAGAGGGAAGTCCAAAGATGGTGGACCGATAGGTAGCAGCAGAGGGACCCTGTTTGAGAGAGACAGCTCAAATGCCAGAATAAAACACCCTGGAGAGACCCAAACAGAGAAAGATGGACTCTCACAACCCATGAAGAAACTAAAGTGCAAAAAACTACTCGAATATGAGGTCCTGGGGCTACCATTAGTGAAGTTAAGATCAGAAAGCACAGCACCCTCCTCAAGCAGCCTGAATCCTGGCCGGAGACCTGACCAACTGATCCACACTGAAGATACTGGCTTGAGCCACTGGAGCATGGAGATGAACAGCCCTGCAGGCAGATCGCCTGGACTGGCCCTGCACATGACCCACCCAGAGGCACCATGAACTCGCACCGCAGCCGATAAGAAGTAGGAGGTTGGGGAACCCAGCAGTTTTTGGGAACCGGCATCAACATGTGGTGAGTGATGGGAATAAGACCCTCCCACAGGAAAGGGAAACCCACTGGATGACATATTGGATTTGGGCAGGAGAGACCTAACTCCACAAGTAAGTGGCTTCAGTTGGTTGTTCCCCTTGCTGAGTGGATTGGTGGAATCTGCTTGGACTGGGCCATGCCTCTGGCCAGGAACCAGTGAGTTGCTACAAGTTAATTCCCTGAGATTGGCACACACTGACACAGTGAAGGCCTGCAAAGGTTGACTGGCCCGGAGGGGAGGAGCCAGCACACACTGCCCATGGGTGAACTCTAATCTCTGATACCCTATTGAAGAGGGCAAAAGCTCCTAGCTTGCACTCCCTAGAGGACCCTTAACCAGCAAGAAAAGGGTCTGGGAATTACACTGTACACTTCTATGGAACAAACCAAAAACATTATGAAAGGGAGAAATAAGAAAAAACTCCCCGCCCCCAACCCTGAGAACATTGATCCAGGAGAGGTAAATACAAAAGAGATTGAGGGCAGCAAAAATGCAACATCAAACACAGCAGTAGCTGATATAAAGAGATATCTTCAGCACCTTGTAAGCGGGACCAAAACTGAAATATTAATTCAAATTAAACAAGAGATAAGTAGATTAATAAAAGAAACACTAGTTACATCTCAAGAAGACACAGACAGAAGAATGGAGGAACACAAAAGGAGAGAAAAATTTAATGAAGAATACAGAAAAAAACTAGAGTTCATGAAGCAGATTCAAAGAAATTATCAGGAAAATAAGACTCCATAGAAAGCTGGCAAAAACTGCTTGAAAGAAACCAAAGACAGACTATCAAAAATTGAACACAGGCTTGCAAGGTGTGATCATGAAAGGGAAGATCTCTTAAAAATAACAAGGGAGCAGGCAGTAAAGATACAAAGATTGGAAGACGATAAGAGGATCTATAACTTAAGAATAAAGCATGTGAATGAAGAAGCAGGAAGCAAACCAGAGGAATTACAAAGGCTATTCACAGGAATTATTAAGAAAAATTTCCCAAGCATAGAAAAAAGAAATGATATGCAGAGGTATGAAGCATACAGAACCGGAGCCACCTACAACCCAAACAGAGCTACACCCAGACACATAATAATCAAGATCCCACAAATTCAATATAAGAACAGAATATTAAAAGCCATCAGAGAAAAGAAACAGATCACCAAAAAGGAAAACCCATCAAAATCATGGCAGACTTCTTGACACAGACCATCAGGTCAAGAAGAGCTTGGAGTGAAGTAATAGAAGTGCTGAAGGAGAACAATCTCCAGCCCAGATTGATGTATCCTGCAAAACTCTCTCTAGAAATTAATGGAGAAACAAGATGCTTCCATGACAAAGAGGAACTAGGAAAATTTGTGACCACAAGTCCAACTCTACAAAAAATACTGAAGGACATTCTAGGGAGAGAGAACAAGAATATGAGCATTTCAGGAACAGTGGCAGAGAGGCCTCAGTGAACGGGGCAGATAGAGGAGTGGAACAGAAAAAT
>PVJX010051823.1:0-10179 GCA_004027295.1 Dolichotis patagonum | reverse complement strand
CGAGTTGACAGGAGAAAAGCGTGGGGTGGGCTGCTGTAACCCTGCTGTAACCCCCCTGCTGCTGGACTTGTCAGCCTCGCTGAATGAAGACACTCCTGCAGCGGTAAGTGGTTCGGGGTGCTGCACTGCACAGTGCTCAGGGCTGAAGGGGCCTGAGGAGGTCGGTCCCTGGAACCAGCTGTCACTGTGCTCTTGTCCTGTGCCCCGCTCCCTCACCACCATGAAGGGAGCAGCTTCCCTCCCACACCCTGCCGCCATGACGTTCCTGCCTTAGAGCCAGCCAAGCACAGAATTTCAGTTGTGTATGCTGGGTATTTGGTTCCAGAGATGAAAAGCCACCAATGCGGGCAGCCTGATCTTTATTTCTAACTACCATCCTCCGGCAAGGGAATGGGAGCTTTTTGAAGAAACAATTCCAGTACCGTGGTGGAGAAATTACAAGAGGAGGATCTGTGCTGGGTATTGTGTGAGAAGGAAGGGAAGTGCTCTAAATGACGAGATCGGTATTAGTTCTGTGTTGCTGTCTAACAAACTACCACAAACTTAGCCATTTAAAACACGCACCAATTTACTAGCTCAGAATTCTGTGGTTCAGAAATAGACTTCATGCCAGCATACAAGGACGGTTCAATATACAAAAATCAGTGAAAGTAAAACATCACACAAACAGATGCAAGAACCAAAATCACATGATCATATCACTAGATGCAGAAAAGGCCTCTGAAAAAATTCAACATCTATTCATGATAAAAAAAAAAATACTCTAAGGAAAATAGGTACAGAAGGACCTTATCTCAATTTGATAAAAGCCATTAATGACAAACCTACTGCCAATGGCATAGTAAATACAGAAAAACTGAACACTTTTCCTCTAAAATGAGAAACAAGACAAGGTTGTTCAGTAACATCACTTCTGTTTAACGTAGAACTTGAACAGAGGACTAATACCTAGAATATATAAAGAACTGAAAAGCATTAGACCTCCAGAAAGGGGAAGGAAGGGAATTGAGATGTGTTATGTACATGTACCAATCCCTCATAATAAATATAATCACTATACACTGTAAACACATACTAATAAAAACTTAAAATTTATTTTAAAAAAGACCCTCCGGGCTTAAGTGCCTGCCTGGCAAGCATGAGGTCATGAGTTTGATCCCAGCTACCAAAAAGAAAAAAAAAAAGACCCTCCAAAGTAAAACTTGCAATCAAAAATAGGCAACTGAAATGAATAGATGTATTTCAGGAGACAAAGTAGCAATGATTAATTATTAAAAAATGCACATCTCTGGTCCTTAGGGAAATTCAAATTTATTTTTTTATTAATTTGTCTATTTATTTTTGTGGTGCTAGGGATCAAACCCAGGGCCTTGTACATGCAAAGCAAGAGCCACACCCACAGCCTGGGAAATGCAAATTTAAGCAACACTAAGATTTCACCTTACTCCAGCAAGAGTGGCCATCACCCAGAAATCAACAGCACCGATGCTGGAGAGGTTGTGGGGGAAGGAAAGGGGGAGCAGGGGCACGGTGGGTAATCTGGGGTCAGAAGTGCAGCGTGCACTCAGGGTCCTCGGCTGAAGTGACCGTGTCAACCACGCTTCCTGCAGGCTCCAGCAAGAATCCACCTCCAGATTCCCTCAGGCTGTGGGTGGAGTCCACGTCCCTGTGTGGACTTCGGTGCTGTGAGCCACTGGGATTCACTCTCAGCTCCCAGAAGCTGATCCCAGGGTTTGTCTCATGGCTCTTTCCAGCCAGCAGCGGAGTTGCTCTCACATCCGATTCCTCTCATGGGATCTCTGGCTTCCCCACCCATATTCAAATGGCTCATGAGGTTAAGTTGGGTCTCTGGATACCCATTTGAAGGTCTATGGGTTTGAGGCTTTGCTTGCATCTATGAAATTCATCAGTCTTACCTGAATTAATGTTTGACCAAATGATTGTAAGTTACTCCAAGGGTCAGGCATCTTGGGGGTCTATCTTGGGATTCTGCCACTATAGGGTCTTATCCAAGGACACAGCAATCAATTTACATAAATTGGAGAACATTATTGTTAGGTCTGTGGATTAAGAAAATCCAATAGCTGGAATTCTTTTTTTTGGGAGGGGGGGCTTTTGGACAAGGTCTCACTTCAGTTCAGGCTGGTCTTGAGCTTATTGTGTAACCCAGGCTGGTCTTGAATTTGAAATGATCCTCCTGCCTCAGCCTCCTGAATGCTGGGATTACAGGCATGCACCAGCACTCCCAGTTTTGGAATTCTTTAAAAATGAGTTTAATAAGGTCTCAATTTGAGGTGTTATCAGATACCACTAATAGTTATCCATTTCTGTTTATCAGAAAGTTAGTGAAAACACATCCTTCGAGTTAGTACTTGAAGAGGGGAGGCACGGGAGACCCTGAGTATTTGGTGTCCTGTCTGAGTTTCAGCTGCTGTATCAGTGTCCTGGTTTTCTGAGGAGGATGACAAGGCTTGTTTAGGGAAGAAAACAGTGCTGCATAGCTGACTTTATACCCGTCAGTGACCCGGGCAGCTGCTAAAGTGAACATCAATGTTAACCAGTATTTACACAGAATAAGAAAATATAGTCTCACTCTGTAGCCTAGACTGGCCTCTCACTTGTGGCAATCCTCCTACCTCAGCCTCCCAAGGGCTTGACATTACGGAGGAGGACAATAGTGAAAGTTCAATAGGATACGTAGCTTTTGTAGTTTTTTTAAGGTTTTGACATCTATCCCTCATGGGACTTGTGCGAAGTTATTCTTCGCAGGCCTGCATAATTGAACAAGAGAGACATATCAGTGGTAATTTCCTGGCTTTTGTAATCAGACTATGGTAATTTAAGATAATCTAGGAAGGAATATAGATGAAAGGGAAAAGGAAAACAGAGAGAACAGAGGGAGAAAGTGGAAATGAAGCTTTTGTAAATGGGGAGGGGGGAAAGGGCTGAAGACAGGGGAGGGGAAAGAAAAAAACAAAAGGAACATTAGGGAGAGGTACAGCTTTTTTAAAGCCTATATTTGAACTCAATTAATCCACAGTGAGGGCCGGGGTTCAGCTCAGGGTCTCAAGTGTTTGTTTGGCGAGCTCAAGGTCCTGAGTTTGCTCCCCAGTACCAAAAAAAAACAATCTATGATGAAATTTTGTCAAGGTACCTGAGGTCACTATGTAAACAACGATTTTTTTATTAGTCCATTTTATTTTATTTATTTTATTTTGGGGAGTAATTTTGGACATACACCATGATCATATCATAAAGAATTTATACCTGTACATGGTATAACTTGTTTTTTATTCCCTCGCCTGCCTTCAACCTTTCCTCTCCTCCTACTTACAAAAGCTTTGTTTCCATTGTTTCCTTCTTTTCTCATTTTTTCCCTTCTTTCCTTACCCCCTCCTCCCTCCCTCAGACACTCCCCATTTGAACAGTTCCTTCCTGTTTCACAATACCTTTACACACTTGGGTGCTTATGTACACTTTCAGTTGCTCATATCAGAGAAACAATGTGGTATTTACACATGCATGTCTGATTTATTTCACATCAGAGTATACGCTTAAGGTGCATGAGCTGGTTGGGCGGGCTGGTGCATACCTGTAGTCCCAGGACTTAGGAGGCTGAGGCAGGAGGATTGCCATGAGTGAGAGGCCAGCCTGGGCTATGTAGTGAGTTCAAGGCCTGCTTGAACTACATGGTGAGACCCTGTCTCAAAAAACAAAAAATAAACCACATCAAGGTGCATCTATTTAAACAGAAATGTCTCAAGTCTGTCCTTCTTTATGGCTGAGTAGTACTTCATTATATAAAAAACCCACATCTTTTTGATTCTTTCACCAGTTGATGGGCATTTGGGCTGTTTCCAGGTTTTGCTATTATAAATTGTGCTGCTACAAACATGGGTGTGCATATATCGTTGTGGGAAGATGTTTTAATTCAGGAAGACACCAAGAATGGGCACAGTTGATTCAAATGGAACTTCTAGTCTTAGTTTTGTGAGGAATCCCCACACTGATTTCCACAGTGGTTGCCCAGTCTGCACTCCCACCAATGGTGGAGAAGGGCTCCTTTCTCCCCTCTCCCCGCCAGCATTTGTTACTGGTTGATTTCTCGATGATAGCCATTCTTTCTGGGGTGAGCTGAAATCTCGGCATTGTTTTAATTTACATCTCTTGAATGACCAGGGATGTTGAACAGTTTTTTCATATATTTGTTGGACATTTCTACTTCTTCATCTGAGAAGTGTCTGTGCATTTCAGAGCCCATTTTTGGATTGGATCTTTAAGTTTGGGGGTTCTGATATTTTTGAGTTCTTTATATATTCTAGGTAATAGTCCTTTGAGCAACAGCTAGCAAACATTTATTCCCACACTGTGGGTTGTCTCTTCACTCTATTGGTAGTTTCTCTTGCTGTGCAAACGCTTTTTAATATCTTTGTGAGTGTTCCTGTGTGACCGGGGTTTTGTTCTTAGTCTGCCTAAGTAATGTCTTCAAGTCCTACCTATTCTTCCCTCCAGCAGATTCAATGTTTTTGTTTTAATATTTAGATCTTTAATCCATTTCAATTTTAGTGCATCATGAAAGATACGGGTCCAATTTTAATCTGTGGCAGACAGAGAGCCAGTTTCTCCAGCACCAAGTATTAAACAGGCTACCTTTCTTCTAGTGAACATATTTGGCACCTTTATCAAAGATAAGATGGGGAGTTGTTTCATCTTGTAATTTTTTCCATTGATCCTTAGGTCTGGTTTTCTTATTTGGTTTTTGCCAGTATCATGCTGTTTTTATCACAGTAGCTTTGTCGTATAATTTCAAGTCTGGGATTGTGATGCTCCTTACCTTGCCTTTGTTGCCCAGAATTGCCTTTGCTCTTCTAGGTCTCTTCTGGTTCCAAATGCATTTCTTTCTCTAATTCCATGACAAACACTGTTTGAATTTTGATTATATTTGCATTAAGTCTGTATAACAATTTTCTAAGTATGGCCACTTTCACTACAGTGGTTTTCCCTACCCAAGAACAAGGGGTATCTTTCTGTTTTCTGACATCCTCTTCAATCTCCAGTTTCAGAGTACTATAGTTTTCAGTGTGGAGGTCTTTTGCTTCCTTCTTTAGACTGATTCCTAGGTATCTCATTTGTTTGGATACGATTATGAAAGGTGTCATTTCCTAATTTCTCTCCCTGTAAGTTTGTTATTCACGTACAGGAAGGCTATTGATTTTTGAATGTGAACTTTGTATCCAGCTCTGCCACTGAATTTGCTTTTAAATCAAGAAGTCTTTTGGCAGAATTTTTGTGGTCTTCTATATAGAGTATCATCTCACCTGTGAATAATGATAATTTAACTTTTTCCTTTCCTATCTTTATTCTTTTTATTTATTTCTCATGTCTAATTGCTCTGGCTAATGTTTCCAGAGCTATATTGAATAAGCATGGTGACAGTGAAGATTCTTGTCTTGGCTCTGATTTTAGAGTAAAAGCTTTTGGTTTTTGTCAATTTAGTATGAGGCTCGCTGTTGGTTTGTCATAGAGAGCTTTTATCAGATTAAGATAAAGACCATCTGTTCCAATTTTCTGTAGGATTTTTATCATGAATGAGTGTTGGATTTTGTCAGAAGCTTTTTCTGCATCAATTGAGATGATCATGTGATTTTTATCCTTGGCCATGTTAATATGGTATGTTACATGTATTGATTTACATATAGGTAAACAACTCTTAAAGGATTAAAATATAGAACCACTATTAAACACGTCTACAAATATGTTTATTTATTTATTTTTGGTACCGGGGATCAAACTCATGACCTTGTGCTTGCCAGGCAGGCACTTGTGCCTGTAAGCTATATCCCCAGCCCTACAAATATGTTTATTATAAAATGTATGCACACACATATCAAATACTAAACTTTTATATATCAACAGCAAATACTTTCTCTGAACACTCTTGCGATTTTATGTTTTTGACATATAGCTCTTGAAAATGCCTGTCCGAGCCACTCTTTGCACCTTCCATTCATGGGTCTGAGGTGTTCTAATTCTCAGACTCCTCCACAGTGAGCTCCCAGCAAATATTCTCCCCTAGTACTCATTTCCATGGCGGTGTTCAGCTTGTGGCTTTTGTCCTGGTCAGCAGTAGTACTCTGAATCCTGTGTTCCCTTACTCTCACAGATGTAAGGTTTATTTCTTCAGTTTTTACTTGTTTTAGGGCAGAATGATAACCTCTGAGCTCTTCACATGCCTGAGTGCTGGGATTGTAGCTCAGTGGCACGAGCACCCGCTTGGCAAGTGCAAGGTCCTGAGTTTGATTCCTGTAAAAAAAAATCAAAACAAAAAGCAAACAACACACACAGACACACACACACACAGATCATGCCTGAGCAGAAACGAGAAACACACTGTCATGTATGTCTAACTGCACACGCCAGCATTCCACCCAATGGCGGTGGCACATGTCATCTTCCCAGTGCACCCAGAATGTTCCCCAAGGTGGATTAGCTGTTAGGCCACAAAACAGGTCTTAACAAATTTAACAGTATTGAAATCACAGTATCTTTTCAGATCACAACAGTATAAAAGTAGAAATCAGTAACAGGAGGCATTTTAGAAATTTCACAAATACATGGAAATTAAACATGATCTTGACTAGCAGATAGGTCAAGAAATCAATTTTAGAATTAGACAAATGAAAACACAACATACCAAAATCTATGGGACACAGTAAAAGCATTGCTAGAAGTTTACATGGTGGAATCCAGGCTGCTGAAGAAGGCAACTCGCCTGCCCTCTTGATAAGCACCTCCCCCCGGTGCCAGCCAGGAAGAGACCCAGGCAGCATCTGCTGTGAGCCTACTCGTGTGCGGGCTGGAAATCAAACACCTCACCCCGTTAGCCACTGGGGACTGAGGTCTAAACGTGACTTGAGAGGATAACCATGTGCAACATAGCAAATATGGGGGATCTCCTTCCATCTTCTGTTTGAAGGCAAATGTATTGTGCACTATTTTGTTTCATTACGATTAATTGTATTACACTATTCAATATTCTCTTTCAAATGGTTTTATAATGTTTTGTTTTTTATTTGATTTTGCTGCACCTGATTGAATGGACAACCATTGTGAAGATAACAAGATATACTATGGTACCTATCACTGTTATCCTGGTAACCTGCTGTGAAGTTCTGTACCAATTTCACTGCACTGTCTCAATTGGCTTTGTTCTGTCTTGTTCTGTTGTATCTTTACTACCTTCAAAATAAAAAAAAAAGTTTATAGCAATGAATGTTTATAGACAAAAAAGAAGAGAAATCTAAAATAAAAAAGAACAATGTTGCCTTCAAGGAAGCAGGAAAACAAGAACAAACTAGAATCAAAATTAGCAGGAAGGAAATTCGCATTGTTTCTCTCCTGTGAGAAACCCAAAGGGTGAATAGGAGCTTACTGGAAGACAGACAGATACTGGGAAGCAGGAAGACACGGGAAGAGGAGCGGAGGGGGAGGGAAAAATAATAATCAAATGGAAACAAAGGTTTTGTAAGTGAGGAGGAGAAGAAGAGTTGAAAAGAGGGGAGGGGGGAAAAAGAAAAGATATATTATGTACAGGGGGGAAAAAGAAAAGATATATTATGTACAGGTACAATCAATATGTATGACAAATCTGTGCAAAAAAAAAAAAAACTAAAGTTAAAAATTTTTTTAAAAGAAGGCAGGAAAAACTAAAGGCCGGAGCAGTGCTGGTGTGATGATGCACACCTCTAGTTCCAGGCCTTATGGGT
Source organism: Dolichotis patagonum (assembly GCA_004027295.1). Classification (NCBI taxonomy): domain Eukaryota; kingdom Metazoa; phylum Chordata; class Mammalia; order Rodentia; family Caviidae; genus Dolichotis; species Dolichotis patagonum. Next base: position 2,413 of record PVJX010051823.1, on the reverse strand, counting down.
GTGGGATGGGGGAGTCAGCAGCCCCCAGGAGTCCAGGCCAAGCCAGGTCACATAGCAAGGAAGACCCTATCCCAATCAGTCAATCCACAAATTAGAGAAGAATTCTATATATGCATGATCAGTGAAATGAAGTGTTGGTTTATTGAAAAGATAAAGCTGACAAACCATCAACTACATTAAGAACAACAGAGAGAAGGTTCAAGCAGGTAAAGTTAGAGCACAAAGAAGAGACCTTAGAAGCAGTATCTCTGATACAAAAATCCAAAGAGATTATTAGAGCAGCAAATTGAAATAAGCAGAAGAAGTGGGTAAGTTTTCTGGGCACATACAGCTACCAAGAATGAGTTTTGAGGAAATACAAAATCTGAACAACAACAATAATGAGATTCAGTCAGAAACAAAGATTTCCCATCAAAGAAAAAACAAAAACAAAAAGCAAAGAACAGATGGCTTCACTGATGAATCCTGCCAAACATTTAAAGAACAATTCTTCACCAACTACTGCAAACAATTGGAGATGAGAATTCTTCCAAATTCGCTTTAAAAGACCAAAATTAACTTGATAGTAAACCAGACAAGAAACAGCATCGAAGACCAATATCCAGTTCAATATCCAATGAACAATGTCCAGATGCAAATCCTCAACAAAATGTATGCAAACCGAAGTCAAAAACATTAAAAAGATTATTCATCCTGATCAAGTAAGATTCATCCCTGACATACAAGTACGATTGGACTTACACTAATTAATAAGCACAGTACAGGACGTTAATGAAACAAAATTCATGTCAGCATTTCAGTAGGTGCTGAAACGGCATGTCTTAATATTGAATCTATCCTGTTAAAGTATCCATTCTATTCAGGATGATCTACAGATTCAATGCACTCTCTATCAAAATACCAATGACATTCTTTTTTTTTTTTTTTTTTTTGGTCTTTTTGAAACAGGGTTTCCCTACACAGTTCAGGCCGGCTTTTAGCCCACACCGCCTCAGCCTCTTCAGTGCTGGAATTACACCAATGACCTCTTTATTTAAAAACAAAACAAAACAAAACAAAACCCTTCATAAAGTCCCTGTGGAACTGTGCTTGCCTCAGCAGCACAAACACTCAAATCTGTATGTGTAGCACTCTCACCGTGGCCTATGACACCCTGTTGTCCTAGCAGCCCACGGTGTAGACGGTCTCAGAGCTGGGTGTGCTCTGGGCTGAGAGGCTTCTTCTTGTGGCTGCCTTGGGCTCCCTTTGTTCTTGGGATGGCCATGCTCCGGCCTTGCCCCTGTGGTCAATTTCCAGCTTGAAGGCTCCCAACATGGATAGAATCATGAAAGACCTGGAATAGCCAAAGCAATCTTGAACGAAAAGAACAAAGCCGTAGTTTTATTACCTGACTTCAAATCTACTACATAGATATAGAAACCAACATGGCACCGCAAACAATGGCACAAAGTAGCCCAGAAACAATCCACACATTCACAGCTAAGTAATTTTTTTTCAGCCAAATTTTTGAAAAAGGTGTCAAGGACACATATTGAGGAAACACCGTGTGTACGTGTGCGTGTGTGTACATGCACGCACGTCGCGTGTTCTTGGGGACCAAACCCAGGGCTTTGCACGTGCTCTATGTGCCCTTTAACGCTCAGCATACCCCAACCCAGACAGGCTTCTCAAGAAACAGTTCTGGGGAAACTGAGTATCTACATGCAGAGTGAAAATAGATCTTATTTTTTGCTGTATTAAAAGAATTAACTCAAAAATGGATTAAAGGTTAAATGCGAGTGTGGTGGTGATATAAGGGAAATTCCCAACCTACTAAGTGTCCAGTATGAATCCATGTTCTCTAAAATCGAAGAATGGGCTTTGGTGGGCAGGCCTGCCACACTGGCTCCCCTCCCCCGCCAGGGCTCGCCCCAGGCTGGGACTGAGTCGGCTTGGTGGCTAGTGCGGAGTGCACCCCAAACGAGAGAAATGTGGCTTTAAGATGAGTGACTGTGAGAATGGACCACCATGCATCACTGTGATGAATTCTTCACGGAATGACTTCAAGAGTATTGCCTCCTTCAATTATATAAAAGAGTTTGAAGAATATTGGCATTAGATCTCCAAATTTCTTGTACTAATCAGTTGTGTATCCACCAGGAGCTCTGCTTTTCTTTGTTGGAAATCTCCCAGAGACCAGCATCGCGGCCTGACTCTGGGACCGGAACCTCCTGGACCCGCAGACTCGCCTGGGCTGTTTGGATTGAAAGTCTGCAGAGACCGGCATCTGAGCCCAACTGTTTGGGACTGGTAGGCCCGCCCTTCATCCACAGGGAACTTCCCAGAGACCGGCATCTGGGCCAGGTCTGTTTGGGCCCGCAGCCCCGCCCTTCACCCGTAGGAAATCTCCCAGAGACCAGCATCGCGGCCTGAG
>PVJX010051822.1:0-10159 GCA_004027295.1 Dolichotis patagonum | reverse complement strand
GACACTATGACAGCCATGCTTGACTTCCCTAATGTCTGGTCTTGAAGACCTGAAATGCCCTCCTCATCCTGCTCAGATCAATTCCATACTAGGTTGTTTCATGCGAATTCCCTGTATGTGAAAATATGGACAACTATTTGGAAGAAAACAAGAGTCAATATGATAGAGAGTGAGTATCTCCAATTGTCTAGTTTTGAAATTTTTGTCTCTTACATTGCTTTCTTGTGATCCACTTTGCTCTGTTTTGTTGTGTTTAATTTTACCCTTTTGATATAATTGCATGTATATTGAGTGTATATATGAATGACCATATTGCTGTTTTTGTCAGATCGTGGAGCAGAACTGTTAACAGTCTCACTGTTTGAATGTCTACTTTACATGTTTTAACTTTGTAATTTGAACAAGTATTTCCAAGAAGTCAGTATGTAATTTGTCAAGTAATAATTTCTTAGGTTTTTTTGTTGTTGTTCTTTTCCTTTTTTCCTTGGAATACTGTACTGGTGCTACCCTTTATTCTGTTTTGTTTTGTCTTGTTTTGTTTCTCTTTAAATAAAATTATTAAAAAAAATAAGGGTAATCCTGAGGCATTCCTTGGTAAATGCACCTTGAGACCATACTCTTAAGTGAAATAAATTGGACATGTGTGAATGCCACATTGTTTCTCTGGTGTGAGAAATTGGAAATGTAGATCAGGACAAAAATGGATAAGGGGTATTGTAAAATAAGAAGAAAATGTTCAAATGGGGAGGGGAAAAAGGAGAAGGGGGAAAGGAAAGAAGTGAAAAGTTTAAAAATGAGAAAACAAAGAAAAATGGAAACAAAGCTTTCATAAATGGGAGATGAGGAGTTGAAGGGAAGGTAGGGAATGGGAAAAATCATGGTATATCATGTACAGGTATGAATTCTCTATGATGAATGTAATCAGCATGTTTATCTAAAATGTAGCAATAAAATCAGATTTTAACAAGAAAAGTATTGGAGCCCAGCCACTGGAAAATTTGGCTTGTGCTGACAGTGTGGGGAAAAAACTAAAGAAAAAAGAAAGGAATTTGGGTCGAGGATATAGCTTAGTGGCACAACACTGTCTGGAAAACATGAGGCTGTGAGTTCGATTCTCAGTACAGAAAAAAAGAAAGAAAGAAAATTGACAAAACAGTAGTGTACAGTGTATCCAGTTAAAAAACAGTTTTTATAGTGATAATACTGGAATTAAAAGTTGTTATAAGACTATTTGGGGAGTATGGGAGCAGAAAAGTCAAAGTAGAGGGAAAATAGTTAATTTTCCTCCTCCATGATATTCCATCGATATATCATGAAAATAGCAGTGTAAGCACGTTAATGAGAAGCACGTAAATAAGTCCACTGCCAAAGTAGATTAAAAAAAAAAAACTCAATACAAGCTTCCTCTAGGGAAGGGACAGTGGAGAGAAAAAGAACGAAGGATTGTGGTTTTTATTGGTTTGCTTTTTGTAATATATGTATCTTGTGCTAGAATATAAGGATGCTTTTGAGTGCAAACTCAAAATCATTTTTTCCTCAGTTTCAGCTTTTTCAATAAATTTGGATGAAAGGACTTCTGGGAAGATGGCGGAGCAGTAAGCAGCACAGAAAATGGCCTCTCTGAGTGTCACCATTCAGATGCTATAATACAGCCTCATGAGGAAGACAAGAAGGGAGGAAGAAGCTGAAGTGTGAATTGAAGCCCATAGAGAGACTGAAAAGAAAAACATCAACAAAGAAGAATGTGGTAGCTGACAGTGCCATCACCCACAGCCGGACTCACCGCACGAGAGGAGCTGCTGGAACCTAGCAACACACAGTCATGGTGACGGTGGCAGCTGGTGACCCCAGACACCCTGCAAAGAGACGCAGCAGTGGAGGGGAGTGGCAGACATGGAGGACTGCACTGGAAGTGAGTGCAGAGGATCTGGTCCTCCTGTGGGAGACAGCAATTGGCTGGAGCCATTTTGGAGTTGGGCTGGATAAGACCAGAACCATTTATTTTGTTTCATTTTATTCAGTTTGTTTTTTATTTCTCTTTCCCTTTCATTGGTGTTTTTTTATGAGAGTGGTTCCTAACCTCTTTGTGGGTGTGGTTCTTTTTTGTTCTACCTTTTATCTCTTCCATCTCTGTTTTCCTTCAGTCTTCTGTATCAGTTTCCCCAAGTTGGCAGGACCCATCTTTCCTCCAGCCTTACTTGTAATCTCTTTCTCTTTTTCCACTTCTCTATTTTATCTTAATCCATTTTAAATTTTAACCCTGAGGGCAAAATTGACAATTATAGACTTTCATATTGCATATAATTACCTGGTTTGTTTTACAACATTTTGTTATATAATCACGAATCTAGTTCATATGGTTAAAAGTTGAAAATTAAGGGTTAGTTCAGTTAGTTGTTTTATAGGCTGTGTTTGATGCTATTGGTAACACTACAGCCAAAATTGACACAACTGTTCTAAACAGCTATTGGCCCTGATAATCCATGACTGAGATTAACTAAGGGTCACAGAACAAGGGACTGGGCCAAATGAGCAACAACTTCTCATCTCCAGCAAACTGAAGAGGTCAGATCTTCTAACAGACTCAAAACCCAAAAACCTGCTATACCTGGAAGATACATCAGAGAAGTAATCATCACCTAAGTGTCCTAAATACCACCAATAAAGCAACCCACCATAGGTAACTTACAAGCCTCACCCCAGGAATTAAACTAAAAAAATAAATGAAAAGACACTTAAACAAGATGCAACCCCAGCATCCAGTTCACCAAAGGCAAACCCAGGGGGCAATGAGGTGGGCAACCTGACAGCCCCCACCAGGCCTCTCTGAAGTGGTAACAACAAAGCAATTGAATGAAGCTTGGAAAAAATGAAATCAGAAATAATCTCTCAAATAACTACAGAGGTTACCAAAATATACACCATGCTTAGTGACATTAGAGCAGACAGAGACAAAAAGAAAAAAAGGGATGAGCTTAATCAAATTATGGAAGCACAGCATAAGAAACAAGTGGACTCTGTAAAGCAGACATCCAGGAAAATAACTCCATTGAAAGTATTTGAAGCAGATTAGGCCAATGTGAGGACAGAATCTCAGATACTGAAGACAGACTTGCAGTTAGTGACCAGGAAAAGAAAGATTTCTCAAAACTAGCAAGGGTCCATGAGAAATCAATCCAGCAGCTGCTAAATGAGACAAAGAAGAATAACTTAAGACTAATTGGAGTCAATGAACAAACAGGAGATACCACAAATGACATTAAAAACATGTTCACAGATATCATGACAGAAAACTTTCCTGGTAGAGAAAAAGAATTTGACATAAAAATGAATGAGGCACATAGAACTCCAATTAGCAATGATCAAAAAGAATCTACAGCCAGGCATATTGTAGTCAAGATTCCAAAAATTCAACACAAGAATAGAATATTAAAAGCTATTAGGGAAAAGAAACAAATCACCTATAAAGGAAAGCTGATCAGAATCACAGCTGACTTCTCAGCACAAACTCTCAAGTCAAGAGGAGCTTGGAGTGTAGTATCCAAGCTCAAAAGCAAAATAACTTTCATCCCAGACTGATGTACCCTGCAAAACTATCTTTCAAACCAGAGGGAGAAATAAGATAGTTTCATGACAAAGACCATCTGAGGAAATTTATAACCACCAAACCAGCACTCCAAAATGTTCTAAACGTGTCTAGAAAGAGATAACAAGGACTACAACTCCATGAACCCCAACAGAGGAAATCCACCAGGCAAGGCAAACAATTGGGGATGGGAGCAAAAACAGGCAAATAACATGACAAGGATAAGTGGGTATATATCAATTTTAATCATCAATGTCAGTGACCTCAATTCACCAGTCAAAAGACACAGAGTGGAAGAATGGATCAAGAAGCAAGTTCCAACCATATGTTGCATACAAGAAATATTTAATTCAAAAAGAAGCTCATAGGCTAAAAATTAAATGATGAAAAATAATATTTCACATGACAGAAACCCAGGAAAAAGCTGGGGTAGTTATTCTATTTGCGGACTAAGTGAATTTCAAGGTAAGACTGACTAAGAGAAAGAAGATCACTACATCCTCATAAAGGGAACAGTTCAAGAGGAAGAGATAACAAACATAAACACAAATGCAACAAATACCAGTGTGCCCAGTTATATAAAACAATTACTAATGTACATGAAAAATCAAGTAAACCCTAATACAGTTGGGAGAACTCAATACCCCACTGTCACAAAAAGACAGATCAACTAGACAAAAAAATCAATAATGAAATATTAGAAATCAAACTTTTGAGCAAATGGACTTAGTGGATGTATTTAGAGTGTTCACCCCACATCAGAATACACATTCTTCTCAGCTGCACTCGGGACAGTCTCCAAAATAGACCATACACTGGCTTATAGAACATGGTTAGGAAAATGTAAAGGAATAGAAACTATCCCATGCATACTATTGGACCACAGTGTAATGAGATTGGAAATCCATGCCAAAGGAAACCACAAGAACTTCATCAACACATGGAAATTAAATAGCACCATACTAAAGAACAAAGGGTCACAGATGAAATTAAAGGAATTAAATTAGCTTTTACAGTTGAATGATAACAACAATGCAACATAGTGGAACTTGTGGAACGAAATAAAAGCAGTCTTCAGAGTGAAATTTAGAGCAGTAAATACCCATATCAGGATAACAGAGCAAATGCATATAAATACTTTAATGTTGAACCTCAAACTTCTAGAAAAAGAAGAGCAGGCTAAGCCAAAAGCTTGTACATGGGAGGAAATTATAAAGATCAGAGCAGAAATTAACACACTAGAGACTAAAAAAACAATACAAAAGATCAATGAATCCAAGAGTTGGTTCTGTGAAAGATTAAATAAAATTGACAAACCCTTTGCCAACCTTATCAAAAAAAAGCAAAGGAAAGACTCAAATCCACGCAATTAGGAATGAAGAGGGCAAAATCACAACAGACCCTGCAGAAATCCAGAAGGTCATCTATACCTACTTTGAAAACTTGTATTCTAATAACACAGAAAATACAGAAGAAATGGACAGATTCCTAGGTACATATGAATTACCAAAGCTGAATCAAGAAGACATAAAAATTCTAAATAACTCAATATCAATAAATGAAATTGAAGATGTAACTTGAAACCTATCAACAAAGAAAAGCCCAGGCCCTGATGGATTCACTGCTGAATTCTACAAGAAGTTTAGTGAAAACCTAACGCCACTATTTCTCAAACTCTTGAATGAAATTCAAAGGGAAGCAATATTTCCAAATTCAATCCGGGCTGCAGCATTGGTGATATAGTGGTGAGCATACCTGCTTTCCAAGTTCAATCCTGGAAGCAAGCATTACTCTGGTTTCAAAATCAGAGAAGGACCCAACTAAGAAAGAGAATTACAGGTCAGTCTCCCTACTGAACACCAATGCAAAAATCCTCAATAAGATACTGGCAAATAGACTTCAGCAAATCATCAAAAAGATAGTACACCATGATCAAGTGGGATTCATTCCAAAGACGCAGGGGTGGTTCAACATACGTAAATCCATAAATGTAATATACCATTTTAAACAAGAACAAAAATCATATGATCATCTCAATAGATGTGGAAAAAGCTTTTGACAAAGTCCAGCACCCATTCATGATAAAAATCCTATAAAAAATTTGGAATAGATGGTTTTTATCTCAATCTGTTAAAGGTTATCTGTGACAAACCAATGGTCAGCATCATACAAATGGACAAAAGCAAAGCTTTCACTCTACAATCAGGAACAAGACAAGGATGTCCACTGTTTCCACTCTTACTCAACATAGTCCTGGAAACTTTAGCTGGAGCAATGAGATAAGAGAAAGAAATAAAAGGAATAAAGATAGGAAAGGAAGAAGTTAAACTATCGTTTGTATATGACCCCAAAAACTCCACCAAAAACTTCTAGATTTAATAAGGAAACTCAGTAACGTAGCTGGTTACAAAGTCAATACTCAAAAATCAATAGCCAGTAGCCTTCCTGTACACAGATAACAAATTCACTGAGAGAAATCAGTGAAACAACACCTTTCACAACAGCATAAAAAAAATGAAATACCAAAAAATCAATCTAACAAAGGATGTAAAAGACCTCTGTGTTGAAAACCACAATACTCCAAAAAAGGAGATTGAAGAAGATATTATAAAATGTGGAGATATCCTTTGCTCATGGGTAGGAAGAACCAATATAGTGAAAATGGCCATATTTCCAAAACTGTATTACAGATTCAATGCAATCCCAATCAAAATTCCAATAGCACAGCTCACAGAATTAGAGAAAACACTCCTACAATTCATCTGGAACCAGAAGAAACCTAGAATAGCAAAGGCAATCCTGGGCAACAAAGACAAGACAGGGGCATCATAGTCCCTGACTTCAAATTATACTAGTAAGCTATTGTGATAAAAACCAGTGTGGTACTGGAAACAACAACAACAAAAAAAGACCTGAAGATCAATTGAATAGATTAGAAGATGCAGAAAAACTGCAGACACACTCAGCCACCTTATCTTTCACAAAGGTGCCAAACATATTCACTGCAGCAAAGACAGCTTTTTTAATAGTGTTGGAAAAACTGGCTCTACACATGCCAAAGATTAAAACCGGACCCATATCTTTCACTATGTACTAAGCTAAAAATCAGAATACATATAAGATCCTAATACTAAAACAGAAACACTAAATTTGTTGGAAGATAAAACTCTTGAAGTCATTGGTTGTAGGCAAAGATTTTATGAACAAAACCCCTATTGCACAGGAACTATCACAAAGAATCAACAACTGAGATCTCACACTACTGAAAGGCTTTTGCTCAGCAAGAGAAACACCAACAGAATGAAGAGACAACCCACAATGTGGGAAAAAATGTTTGCCAGCTGTTCCTCAGACAAAAGATTACTATTGAGAACATAAATAACTAAAAAAAAAATCAGTCCTCCAAGATTGAAAGACCCATTCCAAAAATGTGCATCTGAGATACATACACACTTCTCAGATGAAGAAGTATAAACAGCAAGTAAATACGTGAAAAAAGTGTTCAACATCACTGGTCATTTGAGAGATGCAAATTAAAACAACACTGAGATTTTACCTCACAGTAGAAAGGTTGACTAGTACAAGAAATCAAGCAATAACAAATGCTGAAGGGGCTCTGGGGGAAAAGGAACCCTTCTGTACTGTTGGTGGGAACGCAGACTGGTGCAACCACTGTGGAAATCAGTGTGGAGAGTCCTCAAAAAACTAGGATTGGGGCTGAGGACTTAGCTCAGCAGCATAAGCACTTGCCTGCTAAGCACTAGGTTGTGAGTTCCATCCCTGGTGCAAAAAAAAAAAAAAATTACACCATAAAAAATTAGGATTGGAGGTCCCATTCAATCCAGCTATTCCTCTTCTGGGTATCTTCCCAAAAGAATTACAAACATTATACCACAGTGATATATGTGCAGCCATGTTTATAGCATCATAGTTTATAATAGCCAGATCTTGGAAGTAGCCTAATGCCTATCAACTGAGGAATGGATAAAAAAGGATGTGGTATTGTTATATAATGAGTACTACTCAGCCATAAAGAATGATAAAGTGGACACTTCTATAGCTAAATGGATGCACCTTGAGAAATACTCAGTGAAATAAATAAGACACACATGTGTAAACATCATACTGTTTCATTAGTGTGACAAGAGGAAAGAAAAAATATGTATATGTGTATATATATGTAAAAAAAGTAGTCAAGATAGTTATCCTACTGATTTCTCTGAGTTCACTGAAGAGAAAGATTTGTGCTGGTATTGTTTGGACAGCGCATGCAGATGTCTTGTGCTCTGGGTGAATGGTTTGAGGATGACAATGCGCAATGTATGTACCATTGTTGCCCTGATTGACGTGCTTTGAAATTTTGTTGTAGTTTCTCCTCCTCCTTCTTCTTTCTCCTCTTCTTCTCCTCCTCCTCCTTCTTTTCTTTTTCTATTTTTTTTTTTTTTTTTTTGGTACCGGGGATTGAACTCATGACCTTGCACTTGCCATGCAGGCGCTTAAGCCACTGAGCTAAATCCCCAGCCCTTCTCTTTATCTTTGAATAAAGTGGATTTGAAAAAAAAATAAATTTGGATGAGCCAGAGAATTGTCATCTTGGTACTTGATAGCTTTAGGGATGCCGCCAGGGTCTGATTCTTTTCCAGCACTGGGTGGATCAGCACTGCAGAAGCTGGTCCTGATACTGAAGTTGTAGGTTTCACCTCCCTAGGTTCCGTGGACTTTTTGATTTCTTTACTTGGTCTGAATGTCTGCTGAAGGCAAGAATCACTTCCAGCAGCTCCAGTTTCTTGCATCTTTTTACTTGCTCTGCCAGGGTGGCTTGGTCTCCCTGCTTTCTTCTCTTTGCTTCCCCCTCCTTTCTTTCTTTGGCCTACAATGCTTCGCCAGCTATTGCCGCAGCCTCAGGAACTAGGTTCAGTCTGGTTTTGGTCTGTTCGGCCAGTGGCGGATGTTCTAATCCAGTTTTGGTGTTTCCAGTTCCCCACGTTTTATGTGTAACTCTTTGTCCCTGCCTTTATCTTTTCCTCTTTTCTCTTTATCTCTGCCTTTAAGTCGATCTCTATCCTGGGACCTGCTACGGGTTCTTCCGTGACTGGGTCTTTCACTGCTTCAACTATGGGAAGGTGGATGAGGTCTTCCTGGACCTCCTGTTCTGCTTTTAGACCTGGACCTCTGAACTCTGTAAGACTTCCCTCGACCCCTTGAACGACTTCAACTTCATTTTCTTCTAGAGTCACAAGAAGAGTTACTGCTTGACCGATGCCTGCATCTTCTATCATAAGGATGTGAACGAGGTTGAAGATCTCTGGACCAAGATCTCGACTTTGAACTTGATTTTCTCCCACCTCCCTTTCAGCTGTATGCTCTACTTTCTGAAGAGCTGCTGGAAGATGAGCGCCTACGATGTTTCTTGTTCTCTTGCCTCTGCTTTCTTCTTCAGTGTCTGATGGCTGATGTCCCATTTCTGTAAGCTGGAATCATTCATGCCAATCAGCACCCTCTGAACTTGCTTTAGTTTAAACTCCAAAAAACTTTTTAAAAAACTGATGCACACTAAAGGAAACAACTGAAAGAGTGAAGAATGGGGAAAAGGTGTTTTGCCAGCTACTCTTTGGACAGAGGAGTAATATCAAAAACATTAGACCCCTCAAAATGAAAGACAATCATTAGAAGCATGCAAATTAAAACAACAACGAAGCTGGGTGTGGTGGCACAACTGCAAAACTAGCACTCAGGACCCTGAGGAAGGAGCATCACCATAACTTCAAGGCCAGTCTGAATTACATAGCGAGACCCTGTCTCAAAAAACCAATACCAAAACAAAGAAAAAACATGGAGATTCACTCTTACTCCAAAAAGAATGGCTACTCAAGTAATTAAATAATAAAAAATGCTGGTAAGACTGGGGAGAGGTCCTTCTATATTGTTGGTGAGAATTTCAAACAGTACAACCATTAAGGAAATCAGTATAGAGATTTTTCAAAAACCTAAAACTAGAAATCCCATTTGACTCAGTTATTTCACTTCTAGGTATCTTCCCAAAAGAGTTAAAGACATCACATTATAGTGACCCCCACACACCCATATTTATAGCAGCATGACTCATAATAGCTAAATGTTGGAAGCTGCCTGTGTGTCCATCAACAGATGAATGGATAAAGGCAGTGTGCTACATATACACAATAGAGTACTGCACTGTCTAAAGGATAAGCTTGAGTTATTTTTAGGCAAATGAATGCACCTTTTTTTTAAAAAAAATTATTTTATTTAAAGAGAAAAAACAAAACAAAACAAAACAGAACAAAGGGTAGCAACAATACAGAATTCCAAGGAAAAAAGGAAAAGAACAACAAAAAAAACCTAAGAAATTATTACTTGACAAATTACATACTGACTTCTTGGAAATAGTTGTTCAATTTACAAAGTTAAAACATGTAAAGTAGACATTCAAACAGTGAGACTGTTAACAGTTCTGCTCCACGATCTGACAAAAACAACAATATGGTCATCCATCTTACCCACTCAAATATACATGCAATTATATCAAAAGGGTAAAATTAAACACAACAAAAC
>PVJX010051821.1:0-10167 GCA_004027295.1 Dolichotis patagonum | reverse complement strand
TTTTGATGGGTTTTCCTTTATAGGTGATCTGTTTCTTTTCTCTGATGGCTTTTAATATTCTGTTCTTATATTGAATTTCTGGGATCTTGATTATCATGTGTCTGGGTGTAGCTCTGTTTGGGTTGTAGGTGGCTGGAGTTCTGTATGCTTCATACCTCTGCATATCATTTCTTTTTTCTATGCTTGGGAAATTTTCCTTAATAATTTCTGTGAATAGCCTTTGTAATTCCTCTGTTTTGATTCCTGCTTCTTCATTCACATGCTTTATTTTTAAGTTATAGATCCTCTTGTCATCTTCCAGTCTTTGTATCTTTACTGCCTTCTCCCTTGTTATTTTTAAGAGATCCTCCCTTTCATGACCCCACATTGCAAGCCTGTGTTCAATTTTTGATAGTCTATCTTTGGTTTCTTTCAAGCAGTTTTGCCAGTTTTCTATGGAGTCTTTAGTTTACTGATAATCTCTTTGAATTTGCTTCATGAATTATAGGTTTTTCTTGTTTTCTTCATTATATGTTTCTCTCCTTTTGTGTTCCTCCATTCTTCTGTCTGTGTCTTCTTGAGAGGTGCCCAGCTTTTCTTTTATTAATCTACTTGTCTCTTGCTTAATTTGAATTAATATTTCAGTTTTGGTCCCACTTACGAGGTCCTGAAGATATCTCTTTATGTCCACTAATGCTGTGTTTGATGTTGCATTTTTGCTGCCCTCAATCTCTCTCTCCTGGATCAATGTTCTCAGGGTTGGGGCTGGGGGTTTTTTCTTATTTCTCCCTTTCGTCATGTTTTTGGTTCCTTCCATGTAAGTGTACAGTGTAATTCCCAGCCCCTTTTTTTGTTGGTTAAGGCTCCTCTAGAGGGCACAGGCTAGTAGTTTTTGCCCTCTTTAATAGGCTATCAGAGATTAAAGTTCATGCACGTGCAGTGTGCACTGGCTCCTCCCCTCCGGGCCAGTCAACCTTTGCAGGCCTTCACTGCATCAGTGTGTGCCCATCTGAGGGAATTAATTTGTAGTGACTCACTGGGTCCTGACCAGGGGCGCAGCCTAGTACAAGCAGATTCCACCCATCTGCTCGGCGAGGGGAGCAACCAACTGAAGCCACTTCCTTATGGAGTTAGGGCTCTCCTGCCCAAATCCAACATGTCTTCCAGTCGGTTTCCCCTTTCCCGTGGGAGGGTCTTATTCCTATCACTCACCGCGTGTTGATGCTGGTCCCTGAGAACTTCTGGGCTCCCAGACCTCTGATTTCAGCACGGCTGCAGTGCAAATTCACGGTGCCTCTGGGTGGGTTGTGTGCAGGGCTGGGTCCAGGCGAGCCGCATGCAGGGATGTTCAGCTCCACGGTCCGGCCACTGAAGCCAGTCACATCGGCGCAGTTCAGTCAGTCAGGCTGCTCTCAGGCAGGAATTCAGGCGGCTCGAGGAGGGTGCCTTGCTTGCTGATCTTAGCTTCGCTAATGGTAGCCCTGGGACCTCATATTTGAGCGGTTTTTTGCACTTTAGTTTCTTCCTGGGTTGTTAGAGTCCATCTCTCTCTGTTTGGGTCTCTCCAGAGTGTTAAATTCTGGCATTTAAGCTGTCTCTCTCAGAGAGGATCTCTCTCCTGCTACCTACCGGTCTGCCATCTTTGGAAACTCCCTGAGCTTAGTATTCTTTTAGCCTTAATGTTCTTCTTTCCCCCCTGCTTCTGCTTAATTTGCTTGTCATCACCATGAAATATGTTTCCTGAATCATCAAAATTCTCTTTCTGTTTATTCATATGACCTTTCTAACTGCTCAGGTGTTCTGTCCTAATCTGATTAGAACATACTCCTTTCACATCAGCTACTTCTTCATCAGTGTCCCATTCCCAGTTGTACCGCCACCCTTTGTGTGGACATCATCAACCACAGCTGTCCCCCAACTCTCGGGTCTCACTGATCGTCTTTACTGGAAATGTGGATCTGGAATGTGTCCACCACACTACTGCTGGTTCCATCTCTGAAGGCTGCCTTTTCCTGAGTATTCTGAGCTACACTTGCCACAGTTCACTAACATTTATGTTTCTGAAGAGCCATCAAGAACAACACTGCCCTGCAAGGCTGAGGCAGGAAGATTGGGAATTTATGTCTAGCCTGGGCCACTTAGTGACTTAGTGAGACTCCATCTCTAAGCAAAAATAAAAATGGGACTGGGAATATAGCTCAGTGTGAAGGCCTTGGGTTCAAAACAAACAAACAAACAAACAAACACCTCCTCCAAACAAATAAAACCACACACACAAAAATCCCAAACAACAAAAACAATAGAGCATTCTACTTGTTATTTCTACCATATTCAACTCTTCCCTAGTTCTTGAAAAATACTATTTCAAAGTTTAGGAGCATGTGTTCCACACAAAATTTGCAGTAATTTATTGGCTAGGCATAGAAAGTTTTAAACTTTTAAATTTCTGTGCGCTGCCGCTGAAGTTTAACAGCACTTTACATCATAGACATTTGGTATACATCTGTAACTTCAACAGAATCACTGGAGGAGAAAGAATTTAATCAGAAAACTCTTTTTAGCTGGGGATTTAGCTCAGTGTCATAAGCACCTGCCTGGCAAGTACAAGGTCATGAGTTCACCTCTGGTACCAAAATAAATAAATAAATAAATAAATAAATAAAATAAATAAATTGCCAAAAAACTCCCAAACCTCTTTTGAGAAGTATATAAAGTGCTATATGGGAGCCAAGGAGGTAATGATGAGAGGGGAAAGTAATTGTCAACCAGGCTAAAGGAAGGCTTACTGTGAAGCAACCCAAAATGCAACAAAGGGCCTTCCTTTGCACTCAGTGAATTGTGACCCCTGGAACTCCCTTAGTCCTTACTGCTGAAATGGGTGGGAAGCTAAGAGGCTGTTCTCTCAGTAGCTTGAAAAACATCAGGTGTAAAAGAGGATTCTGTAAAACCTGATGCTGTGGTGCCAGGGAAGCCAATTTGACCCAGGGCTGCATACCCCTTGTCTCTAGGCTATTGGATTGGGGTTTGTGCATCAACAGGGACAACCTGGCTGCTTTGGGAAGATTGAAAACAAGGGCATTCATGTCCTGTATGCCCTGATCCTCCCTCCTGTTTCACTTGTACCTATGTTGTATTAAAGATGAAAACTTAGGCCATGGTCTTGCTGCTTTTGAAGGACCAAGAGCCCCAGACCAGGACTCTCTTGGACATGAGCTTCTGTTCCTGTGGAAATTCACTATGGTGACTGGGAAGAATGGCCAGTGAAGAGGTGGTAAGTATGTCTGTGGCCAGAGCCTTTGATGTATGCTGGAGGCATGGTGGTTACAGCCTCATCTTCTATTGCTAGAGTGGACAGCTCCTGCACACAGTGACATCAGGACATACTAAGCCAAGAGAGGTGGCCATGTGACAGCACCTGCTCCTTCACCTGTCTCAACGCACTGATCACAGATCACGGATCACAGTGCCAACCTTATTTGAAATCTGTGCTCCTGGAAAATGGGGACAGTTAGGACACTGCTCTGACCAGGCATCATATTATGACTCATAGACAAAAATAGAAAAAGAAAGAGAGAAAAGAAGAGAGACAGAGAAGAAGAGAGGAGAGAGAGAGAGAGGAGAGAGAGAAGAGAGAGTGAAGAGAGAGAGAGAGAAAGAGAGAGAGAGAAAGAGAGAGAGAGAGTGAGAGAGAGAATAGCTCTCTGCAAAGAGTCACCCTGCTTCTATGGAAACTCCTTTGTTTACCTATGACAAAGCCAGACCCAGGCTCCCCAATCCCTTCTTTTTGCCTTAACAATTAGTTGAATTGTTTATCCCCACAGTCTGTCAGGATGTCTCTCCCTTCCCCAGCACCTCTGAGCTCTGGTCCGTCTTCAACCGGAGCCAGCACAGTGCCTTGGGATCCTCCTTTCTTAACAACACTTCCCGACCAACTGTCTATTGTGCCACCTGCTCGCCACCCACACCAGGTTTTTTTTTTCTAGCACTGTTTTCTCTTCCACTTTAGAAGAAGAACCATTTTTTTCTCATTCTTTGAGTGTTTGCTCTATGGGCCAGGGCATTCTTCCTACTGAAATGCCACCCTTTGTTGCAATAATCTCTCTCCCTTATGAAATGGTCTTTTGAAATAGCCTTTGTGCATTTAAGTCTGGGTTTGCTTTTAATTGATCCCAATCACCTGTGTTAGAAGAAATTCCTGACTCATAAGAACCCCAGTTCAGGTTGGCACAGGGGAGGTGGAGCCCTGGTGCCATGAGGGAGGGGAACCTCATCCCTTACAAGTTCACCACATCTAGGAAGAAATTAGAAATCATACTGGTGCAATGGCAAGTAGAAACACTGAAACAGCACCCAGGATTTGGAGGCAGATTTATTTACATTGATGGACATCGATCGGAATCATTCCCGGAATATCAGGCCCTGATCTCTGGTGATCTAGGATTTATATGGGATAAGAAAGCAGGAAGTACAGAGGCAGAAT
The DNA here is from genome assembly GCA_004027295.1 of Dolichotis patagonum. Taxonomy (NCBI): domain Eukaryota; kingdom Metazoa; phylum Chordata; class Mammalia; order Rodentia; family Caviidae; genus Dolichotis; species Dolichotis patagonum. Next base: position 5,708 of record PVJX010051821.1, on the reverse strand, counting down.
AGTTTGTCAACTGGGGACTGGTTTATACAATGTGCATCACAGTGACCAGCTATGCATCACAGTGACCAGCCATTTCTAGGAGACAGAAGCAACTGTGGAACAGGAACTATTAGCTGGACAACTAAGGAACTAAAGTGCACCAATTGGTAAGGAACATTTTCTGCTGCATTTCTCCTCTCTTTTAGTTTCCCTGGAAAATCGTTGCTGGGCACCAGAATTTAAAGTAGCTAGTAGGGGGTGGAGAAGTAAGGACTAGGGTAAGCAGCTTGAAAAGACAAAAATCAAGGGAGAATAGATATGGAGCAATTCTGTGAACTGTTCCTCAGGCTTTCGTCATGCACAAACTGCTCAGTGTATGTTGTGTTTTCAGAGTGAGCCTTGGAGAAGCTGTCCAGGTCAATTTCTCAATGAATCTAGGGCTAGATTTATGAAACTTATAGAGGTTGTTAATATGTACCTGGGTCATACCTGTGTGCAGGAATGTCTATAGGTATAGCTGGTCTTTTAGCTGGTTACAAGCTACCTGTAGTTTTAAATTAATCTGGTGTTTGAGTTACCTCAGCTACAAATACAGGCCTTGTATCACTGCTAATGATCAAGGCTAGGCCATATCTAGAGCTGATTTTTTTACAGAAGGGCCCTACAAACTTTTATTGTCTTCTCAGTATGGGTAGGGAATGGGAGGTCAAGATTGGTGACACAGACGCTGAAGCCTGATATGGCAGCAGGGATACAGGTGCCACAGCAGTTGCTCCAGCTTGCAGAATATATGGTAGGGACAGGTGTGGTTCTGTATTATCTTTCCTTCTTTCCTTTCCTTTTTTTCTTTCTTCTTTTTTCCCTCCAGGGATCGAACTCATAACCTTGTGCTTGCCAGGCAGGTGCCCTACCTTGCTGAGCTAAACCCCCTGCCCTGTTGGCATGTTTCTAAACAGCAGCAGGAAGCAGTAACAGGAACATTTTGACCAACATAACTTTTTCCAAGGTGACCATAGCATATCTAGCCTGTTGAACGCCATTCCTAACAGAGCTACTTCCATCTACAAAAAAGGTGTTCTTAACATCTGTCAGGGGCTTCATTTTTAGAACAGTTCATCCCAGTAGAGCATGTGGCACATGGACAGTTAGATCTAGGTCCAAGGTGAGCTTGTCAGCATTGTTTTTGTGAACTCAAGGATCCTGATTTTATAGAAGTCAGCAGATCCAGAAATTTGTGGAGTTTTTTTTTTCTTATAACCAGTTTTGGCCAGATATTGTAGCAGAGCTTTTGTGTCTTTCCAGCAGGCAGCTTGAGTGTCATTAATCAGAAATTATTTTTAAAAATCCCTTTCAAGTTTTTTAACCTCTGAAAGATTGAATCTGAGTCAGTTGTGAAGAGGCACTGGCTGACAGAAGCTAGTTGAAGGCAAAAGTGGGCATTTTTAGGTACAGGCAGATGTACCACCAGACTGTAAGTCGCAGAAGACTGACACAGTGTATACAGAGGCAATTGAAGTGGCATTGGCAGCTTGGAGATCTTGAACTGGATTTATAGGCAGAAGAGGTATACTGTTTGATGCACATGGGGATTGCCTTGGGACAGAACTTGGTCACCAAAAAGGCATGATTATTAGCAAGCCCCAGAGGTCAGTCCTTTATCCATCAGGGTTATGATGGATCAGGCATTTCAGGCTTATATGGGCACTATCCTTCCTCCTGGGGTATAATCAGAATCAATATCAAATCCAGGACAGTGGACCTGAATGTGAGGAAGGTAACCTCAGTAATGTTAGATATGTTTATCCACTTTTTGCCTCCCTCCTTGAGGTCAGCCTGGAGAGCAGTGTGGTAGTCATCTAAGGCTTCATGGTCCTCTGCACATTACAGTCCTAGTTTAGACATGCTTGGGAGAGGACTGTGTTTACCCAAGCGTCAGGACCAACCACAGTGTCAGGGATTTTTCATTTTAACAAGGTTTGGGACCTATCTAAAATATAGTGGAGTTCTTCAGTATTAAACAGAGTCAGAAAGAGCTGCTGACAGTAGCACAGGAGGTTCTGGTGTAGGAGACAGAGCTGGCATTGATGGCCTCACTGTTGGCTGAGCATCTTGGGGTTGATGAATGTAAGGAGGAGGCAGGTCAGACTTGGGGGGCCCTAAGGAAGAACAGGGTAAAGCTTTTTTGGCTTATGCTGAATCTGAGAGTCTCTCAGTGTTGAGTGTTTGTTTTGATGACTAGGATGGCTTTCTTGTTGTGCAAGACACAGGTGTGGAGCCAAGTTGTAAGAATTTTTTCTGTAAGAATTCTTAATTCCTTATGGTAATCAATTTCAGGTGAGCTGACCTTTGTCTCAGAATTTTCCAAGTTGAAGGGACTTATAGGAGCAATATGCAATCACAGGAAGGCACTTTTAAAATCTAGAACAGTCCAAAAAGAGTGTATGGATTGGGAACAACAGAGTGCAAAGTGATGGCTCATTGTTGATGGCATGGAGATCGTGCCCAATGTCTAGCCCAACAGTCTAGCAGGTTGATGTGACTGGATGCCTGTGTATGCTTTCCATGGCATCTGACAGCAATGGAGGTTGTGGTGAGATGGCATGGTTGATGCCCAGTCCTGAAGGCAAGTCTTTAGTTCATACTACTGGGAGGAGAAATTTTAGAACTTTAAGATTGTGATTATCTGTCTCAGGCTGATGCAGGGATCATCTATCTCTCAGGGAACAGTCAAAAGTTGAAAGTGCAGGGTTAAATATGAGGGAGGCAGACTGGCTTGCTGTGAAGGAGGTGTCATCCCAGGTTGCAAGTTTGTGCCTGGCAGAAGGGATGAGAGGCAAGAATCTCTCACTGTTGCCCAGTGATGGTAACTTTTCAACAGAGGGAAAATTTGAAGGCAGAGAGTTCTGTCTACTAGGAAACTCACAGGTTTTCCCCCAACTTTTGCAATGACTGCAGGCTCTTGGTGGCCCGATTTGATAGAACTCAGCCTGTCCTATCTATTCAGGCCCAACAAGGTGCAACTCATTTCAATTTTTTCTCAGTCAAAATGCGGAACTCAGAAGGAATTGCTGACAGTCATCTCAGGTGGGCATTAGATGATGTCATCTGACCAGGATAGGTGTGTCTCTGAGGGGAGCATCTGTGACTGAATGCAGTCAATGAACTGAAATTGGTTCAATTGACTGGAAGTAGATGAGACAAGAGCAGGGGGTACAACTGAGGCAGCCAATGAGGGTGCCAAGGTAGAATTCTCAGAAAGAATGGGCCTCTTTTCCTTTTTTCTTTGAGATGGAAGGAGTGGTTTGGTCTCAATTTTAACTCCATAAAAGCTCCCTTTCCACAGTTAGGGACTGTGAGTTTTAACTAAGTAGTTCCCATTCTACCTCCCTATGGTGTAAGTTGTGTACCATTGAACAATGGCACAACAGACAAAGGGTTGGTGTCCCTCAGAGAGAAACCATTCAGATGACCACCTAACCACACCCCTCACAGTGATATAGGTCTGACTTAGCTAAGGAAGTGCTAGGCCTCCATTATGCCATATGTTGATCACCACAGAACCACTGGTGATGGCCCAATCAGTCAGCATGACCATTGCTTCCCAGACTTGGTTCACAGATGAAGCAACCTATTGCTTATGCTGTCTGTGCCACTCACACACACACATTCACTCAACAAGTGCTCAGAAGTTAAACATTCCAACTCCACCTCCCTTGAGAGTGGCCTTAACCAACAAGAGTTGATTGAGTTCTTCTGCTCAAACTGAGCAGAAGTGGCAGACTGACTAACTGAGGTGCCTCCAAATATCTTACCACAATCAGGCAAGCAGGTAGACAGTCAGACAGATTGTGTCCTTCTCCTTTTGGGGTCTGATGTGAGCTGCTCAAGCAGGGAGCTAGTAATCTTCCTCCAGACCGCTGAGTGAACTCAAGAAATCTTGAAGGTACACCTTCCCTTTGAGATTTAAAGAGGCCCTTGTTCTATCCACTAGGGCAATGACCAGTGACAAAAGAAGTCAGCACAGTCAGTCTTCCTGGCCAATGAATCAGATGCTATGGCAAACAAAAACATCAAAGTGAAACCCAGAATTTGGAGACAGATTTATTTAACATTGGAAGGCACTGATTGGAATCATTCCCACAATATCAGGCCCTGATCTCTGGTGGTCTAGGTCTTAAATGGGATAAGTAAGCAGAAAGTGCAGAGGCAGAATGGCTTGTCAATTGAGGATTAGTTTGTACAATGTGCATCATAGTGACCAGCTATGCATCACAGTTACCTGCTATTTCTAAGAGACAGAAGCAACTGGATCTGGAACAGGAACTATTACCTGGATAACTAAGTATACTAGCTTTGGGAGGGGGCATTTTCTGCTATACTGAGAGTGACTCAGAGGTCATTGAGGAGATAGTAAGGGAGATCATGGAGATCAGAACATAATTCAGACCATAATGAAAGCATACTATGTAGAGAAACTTGTGTTCAGCTGAGGTGGCAGTTAGAAGAGAATGCCAGCATTACCCTCCTTGCTTGTATGAGAGAAAAGCTGAAAATCACGAGCTAAATCTCCAACTGAAACAGAGAAAGAGAAAGAAGGAAATAGTAAAGCTAACAGAAAGAATTAAGAAAAAATTTATCACAAGTAAAATAAAGCTTAAAGCTGGAATTCAAAATGTAATATAATTGACAATTTAAAACAAAGTTTGATTAAGAAAACAAAGTTTTGATTTGCAAAGTTTGCAAAAAATAAACAACATGAAAAAAAAGTCATACCCAAGTATTGACTTAAAAATATTGAGTAAGTTTGACTAACTTTATGCTAACAAATTTGAAAGTTTTGATGAAAAGAACATCACTACTAAAAAATAAGCTCAAGAAGAGGTATACATAATTGTCCTTTAAAAAATTTAATCAAGGGGCCTGGCATAAAGCAGCATAAAGCTCCTGCCTGGCAAGCGTGTGGTCATGAGTTCAATCTCTGGTATAAAAAAAAAAGATTAATTAATAGTCAAAATTCTTGCTCACAAGGCACCAAATCTAGAATTTTATTGGTGAATTTGGTACACTTTCAATGTTTTGAATTGCAATTTACACTAAAGTACAAATAAAGCTAAATGCCATAATTTAACAGTAATAATACAAAATAACAATTGCAACCTATCTCACTAATGAATATGCAAAAATATTAACACATGAAAGTCAATGGATATTAGAAAATTGGCTGAATCACTGTAAATATATGTTTACTATCAGGAATTCAAGTTGCCTTGTATCTGTAACAGTTCTGAGATGATTATTTTCTTTTCTTAAATATAACTTAAATTGGAATATTCAAGGGGCAGTTGCTTTTATCTTGTTTAACAAAACATAAAATAATGGTGATTTACAACTGATGGAGTTTTTGTTTTGATAAATATACTCTATAAGTTGCCATGCTAACAGGTTAAAATCAGAATCATATAACAACCTAGGGTGATACAGAAAAAGCATTTTTCATCCAGTTAAAATAATTTCTTGGTAAAGAAGGAACAGCTACAACTCAAACATCTAGAAAAAGAAGAGCAAGCCAAGCCCAAAGCCAAAAGAAGGGAGGAAATTATAAAGATTAGAGCAGAAATTAATGCAATAGAGACTAAGAAAGCAGTACAAAGGATCAATGAATCAAAGAGTTGGTTCTTTGAAAGAATAAATAAAATTGATAAGCCCCTGGCCAACCTTATTAAAAAAAG
>PVJX010051820.1:0-10170 GCA_004027295.1 Dolichotis patagonum | reverse complement strand
CCCTAACTCTATTGTGCTTTTTGAATCCCACTACTTTAGTTTTCTATGCTAGGGCGATAACTCAGTGTTCACCTGTATGAGTCCAAACCATTTCTCCCATGAGCATCATCTCCAGTTGCATCCATTTACCTACAAGAGTCTCGTGATTATTCTACTTTATAGCTGGGTAGCTTTCCATTGTATGAAAATACTGTATCTTTCTTATGCATTATCCTGTTGATGGGCAAGTTACCCATGCTTTTTTCTGGTCTCCTGTCATGTGGATCAATTGTTTTCTCTCCTTTGATTTTCAGTCTATGAATTTCCTTTCAAGTTAAATGTGTTTCTTGTATACAGTATATTGATGGATCTTGTTTCTTGATCTGCTCTCCCTATGTTTCTTTTTATTGGTGAATTGAGGCCATCTACATTAATGGTTACAGCCAACATACATTGGTTTGTCTCAGCCATGCTATCCTCCTGCTGTTGGACCTCCACTTTTCCCATTCATTCAATTGCCTGTCTTGTTCTGCAGTCCTCCTCTGCTGCTGTTCCTGGAACCATGATCATCTTTATCTCTCTGTAGAATATCCTTCAGCATTCTCTACAGTGCTGGTTTTGTGGTCATAAATTCCTTCAGTTGTTCTTTATCATGGAAGTATCTTATTTCTCCATCGATTTTGAAAGATATTTGTACAGGGTACGTCAATCTAGATTAGAAGTTGTTTTCTTTGAAGATTTGAAACACTTCACTCCAAACTCTTCTTTACTTGATGGTTTGTGATAAGAAGTCTGCCATGATTTCAATTGGTTTTTCTTTATAGGTGATCTGTTTCTTTTTTCTAACAGCTTTTAATATTCTGTTTTTGTGCTGGATTTCTGGGATCTTGATTATTATATATCTGGGTGTAGATTGGCTAGTTGGAGTTTTATATACCTTGCTTATCTGTATGCCAGATCCCTTTCCCATGTTTGGAAAGTTTTCTGCTATTACTTCTGTAAATAGTTTTTTATTTGATTTGTGTTGACCTCTGCTTCTTTGCTGATGCCTTACTCTTAAATTATTTTTCTTTGCATTATCTTGCAGCCATCGAATTGCTATTTCCTGGTCCCTTGTTATTTTTAAGAGATCTTTCCTTTCATGATCGCTAGCTGCAATCCTGTCTTCAAGGTCCATAAGTCTATCTTCTGTCTCTTTCAAGTGATTTTGCCAACTTTCTGTTGACTTTTTAGTTTCCTGGATATCTCTTTTAATCTGTTTCATGCATTGTAAATCATTCCCATATTGTTCATTCAAGGTTTCCATCATTTTCCTATGCTCCTCTTTTTTATCTATGTCTTCTTTAAATACACTCAGCAATTCTTCATTACATTTGTGATTTCTTCTTTTACTTGAGACATTGTTTCTGATCTCATTACTTTTATAATCTCATGAAGTTGTTTCTTTACCTCAGTTGCTATCCTCTCAGAGAGTTCAGGTGTGTGATTTCCACTTTATTCCATGACTGTACCTCCCAGACTTGTGCTGTGTAGGCTGGAGGTCCGAGATTGCCTTTTGCTCTATCATCTTGCCATTCTTCTAGGTTCCTCCCAACAAGCAGGTTGTGAGGTCCCATGCACTTCCCATGTTGACTACCCCACTGCAGTGTAGGGAATGGGACAGGCACCTGGGTTTCTCTGACCCCAGGTTCCTAGGGAGGTAGCAGGGTGTGGAGTAGGCAGGCTGCTCCAGACCTGTGCAGCTACAGTGAGGTTTCCCCAACGGCCAGGGGTGTGTGGTGGTGGGGCTGCTTCTTCTCTCAGCCTGAGTGTCTACACCGAGATTCTCTCGATGGCAGCAGGCACACAGGGGCGTGCTTGTCTGACTCTCTCAGTGGACACTGGCTGCTCAAAGAAGCAAGGGTCTCCAGTGGTGGCCTGTGGGCATAGGGGGTGAATCTGGCTGTGTCTCTCTGCCCACACTGGCTGCCCACAGGAAGTAAGCCTTCCAACAGTGGTGGGCATGTAGGGGCTGGTCTTGCTCAGGAAAATGAACTTTGTAGCTGACTGTGGGAAAACTGGATGTAGAGGTGGCAAAATAAATGTAGATTGCTCTCGACAATTTTGCAAAGTCACTGTTGCCCAACTCAGCTGGCAACCATCCTGGGACTGATAAAATTCCTTTGCAGTTCATCAGAATTTCAGTTAGGCTCAATCTGTCAAAGTCACAACCATGTGTCCCAAGAGTACCATTTGGCCACAGGTCAAATACATTATTGCAAATATAACATTCCTGAGTAGCATTCCTTTTTAAAAAAAAAATTGAAATTTTAGTAGTTTATTATAGTAAATGACACATTTCCATCAATCTCCCTCAAAACCTACTAAAGTAGATACTGTTATCATTACCACTTTACAGATAAGGAAACTGTGGCTCCGAAAGGTAAGGTAACTCACCAAGCTCATAACTGGCAGAGCTAGATTTCAGTTCAAGTCATCTAGCTGTGGAGCTTCTCATAGGTGCTATAGTATACTGACTCACGTGTTTGGTTGGCTTTGGTTTAATTTGATTTTTTTTGAGACAGAGTCTCACTGTGCAGTTCAGGCTGGCCTTGAACTCACAGTATTGCAGGCTGGCCTCAAACTCAACCACTCTCCTGCCTCAGTCTCCCAAGTACTGGCATTATAGACTTCTGCTACCACCCCATGTGCATGTGTGTATTTCTAAGATAAAACCCACAGAAGAAATTTTGAGCTTACATCAAGTTAGCTTGAGGTGTGTCTCCCCAAACCTCAGGAGTGGTACAAATAATTTTTGCCATTTGAGCTCCTCTGGGCAAACATTTGAGGAATGGTCTTTGGTGGGCACCTCTGTATAAGAAGCAGAGACAAGAATACTAGCTATCCTGTTTGTTTGTTTTTTCTCAATGGGAGTCATAGGTGAAATTTTCTCATTTACGTCTTGCAGAAGTAGAAACCAAATTTTAGATAAAAGCAGCCACTTGTCTAAGGATACATACGATTAGGTATACAAAGGAAATTTGTTACCAGGTTGTTGCTACAAGCCAGTGCTATTTCCTCTGAAATGCCACATTTTCACACGGCTTCATCTGCCTTGGTTCGCGTATGCTACTGTAACAAAGTACCGTAGTCTGGGTAGCTCATCAACAGCAGAAATCAGCCAGAAGCAATTGTACCAGCCTGTAAACCCAGTTACTTAGTAGGCTGAGGCAGGAGGATTATAAATTCCAGGTCAACCTGGGAAACTTAGCAAGACCGTATCTCAAAAAATAAAATAAGAAAGGCTGGAGTTTTAGCTCAGGGGCAGAGCACTTACCTTCCGAGTAGTGTTCCTATGCACAGCTGATGTTCATATGGATTGTAGCAAGATCAAATAAAAAAGGGAAACACCTTCTTTAGGTAATCTCATGATAATTTTGTTGAAATCAAGATACTTTCCTAAGTGATTGAATGACTTTTGGGAAAGGACCATAATGCTGGAAACTTAAATGAGACCATCAATTATTGGGAATTTTAATGCAATTTGGAAACCATACTTGCCACCTGTTGACTCCCGTTAGCCTATTCATCACCAAGCAGTGTCATCAAATGTGTTTCCTGCCGTTATGTTTGCTGGATGTTCCGTCAGCACGAAGGCAGGTTGGGCAGTCCATGTACATCTCAAAGTGTGGTCCTAGGACCAGCATCATCTGCAATCAATTGGAGACACAAATTCATGGCTCCACCAGCCTTCCATAGCAGAATCTCTGGGGACAGGACCCAGGAATCTGAGCAAATAAACACATGAAAAAGTGTTCAATATTACTAGGTATTCAAGAAATGCAAATTAAAACAACACTGAGATTCCATCTCATTCCAGAAAGAATGACTGAAGCTGTAAACTGATACCACAACTATGGAAATTAGTATGAAGATTCCTTAAAAAACTAAAAATAGAAATTCTATTTGACCCAGCTATTTCCCTTCTGGTTAGCTTCCCCAAAGAGTTAAAGACGTTGTACCACAGTGATGTATGCATGCCCATGTTTATAGTAGTGAAATTTATGATAGCTAAATCTTGGAAACAGCTTGTAAGAACATGAACAGATGAATGGATAAAGAAAATGTGGTATTATATACAATAGAGTACTACCTTGCCATAAAAAGGATAAATTTGAATCATTTGTAGGCAAATGGATGTACTTTGAGACCATAATGTTAAATGAAGTAACTCAGACACACCATCTTAAATATCACATCATTTCTCCTATGTGAAAAATTCCTTATGTATGTAAAGTATGAAATAAAGACAAATAATAGGAAAAAAGAGAGAAAGGAAAAAAAGGTATTGTCCAGTATGAATGTTTATAAAAGTATAACTTAGTATAGTTGTCTTATATGTTTTATGTTCTTTGGCCTGTTAGCCTGGTTTTCTATCCATATATATAATTAACTTTATAAGGTCTTATAAGATTAATAAATGAATCTGATGCCGCAAAAATAGAGGGTGGAGAGAATGGGGAAAATAATTGAAATATGTATGTTGTTGATACATTGTGTCAACTTGAGAAGTTTAGAGGTTTCACTGAGAGACTCAGCAGGGAGCCAGGATCCTTACTTTGCAAATATCCTCATTCTGTGCAAAGGGAGGGCACTGAGGTGGTGTGAGTGCTACACCCAGTCCCCTAGAGGAGCTGGTAGCCTGTGTACGATATAAAAGAGGGTAAGAGGCTTGTTCTTTCTCCTTTTGTTCTGGCTGCCACCTTGAAGTGTTGCCCCAGTGACATACCACCCTGCCTTGCAGCCAGCTGATTATGAACTGAAACCTCCAAAAACTACAAGCTAAATAAACCTTTCCTTCCTTCATTTTGGGTGTTGGGCATTTTGTCTCAGCAATGAGAGAAAAGTAAACAAGACATACACGAAACAATTCCCAAACATGTATTAATAAAATATTTTTTAATTTTAATTTTTATAAATTCTCAAGCTGATTCTGGTGCTCACTCAAGTTTGAGAGCCAGTGGTCTCTGCATCTCTAGAACAAACTGTCAACCAATAATTGATGGTTGGTGTTTGTACCTGGTCATCTGTTTCCAGATGAAAAAAATATGGCCATGCCTGCCATCTTTTCTTGATTGGAATCTAGGACCTAGGTGCTGGTTTTTGTTTCCTTTTCTCTGCACCACTTCCCAATGCCTGGCTTAGAACTGTGGGGAACCATGCATTCAAAAGTGTCCTAAAATAACAGCTTGTAGTTTTAAACTTTGAACTGTGAGGAGCTTCCCGTAAATATATATGGACTAATTTGTGTGTTGGTATTATGAGCTGACCAATACTAATGCACAGTTTTCTGAAATCAGATATGACATGTCAACTATCTGCCATATAGGAAAAGCAAACAACAGCAAACAGAAAGTAGACCAAAAGTGGCCTCTGATCAGTCATTACATGTCACAAAACTGCACTAAAACTCATACTTTTCCCTAAACTGTGGGAGGCTATTAAAATATACTAATTCTTACTCTCCAGACTAGTTTTCACCTGGAAGTAGGTGGGAAGTCTTAAATATTCACATGCACAAGACCTAAGTGTAAGAGCTAAAACTGTAACACTTTTTTTTTTAAAACTATAACACTTTTAGAAGAAGTCACAGGTGTAAATCTGCATGATCTTGAATTGGGCAATGGTGTCTTACACATGTATAAGCAACAAAAGAAAAAACAAAATTTTGTGCTTCAAAGAACACTATCAAGATAAGTAAAAACATACTACCTGAGTTGGAAGAAAATATTTGCATATTATTTATCTGGAAAGAATCTGCAATATTTTATATTTTCACTAGCAATATATAAACTTGACTCAACAGTCCATAAACTTGACTCAAAAATTAGCAAAGAGAAAATTTTTCTTTGCTCTGTGTTTAGGAAAACCTTCCTCCATCTGTTTTAAACCATTTTAAAGCTTCAACCAATAATTAATATTATGCTGTTAATATCTCAACTAAAGTTTTAAGCACAAAATATTTTTTACTGCTAGCTAAAAACTATTTCTAAAACAGCATTTATTTTCCCTTGTAGTAAGTAGGGAAAAAAATATGAACTAGTCTAGGACCATCCAACATCCGAGAGTTTCTGTGAATTCACTCCTGTGAATGCCCGCTTTGTGGAAGTCAGCATTTGTGTTCATGAGAGATGAGCAGTATACTGCAGTAATAATGAGCTCCACCTTGGAGAGGTGTTCAGACCAATGTGAACTTTGCTTCTTTCTGTAGGCCCATTCTGTAACTTACAGAGCTTTAGTTTCTTCTGTAATCAGGAGAGTAAGGGGTCATGATTATTTATGTCTCACATGATTGTTAAGGAGATAATGTAAAACATTAGACATTTATGTAAAATATTGCTCATTTATGTAAAATATTGGACAATGTCTCTTATTATATTTATTGCTTAAAAAGTAGAAACTTAAAGAGAGGCATGTTTCAATATGTTTAAAACAAGGCCATCATAAGAAACAGAGAGGTGTGCTACGATGTAAATTTTGTCTCCTGTTTTCTTTGTCCTACCCTGTGTTCTCTTCCCCTTGGGAGTCAGCAAGCTCTCATTGCATTATCTTCCAATAAGTCCTATCTTCCCCCAAGTTATTCCTCCCTACCCTCCACTCCTGTTCGTCTGGCTAGTATGAAAAGGAGTGTGATCCTTCTCGTACCAGCTTGCACCATAGCCCACTTCCTCAAAGACTGGACCCCAAACTGGCTTTTCCATGTGGTTCTTTGCCTCAGCTGTATGATCTAACCTCACACCAAAACATCCTGCTTTTTAGAAGCTGGCCTTAACCTCCCCATGCTCTGGAGATTCACAAACTCACGGGCTGAGTGATAAAAATACATCTGGTACATGGATCCCAGGCTGGTCTGGGAATCTCTCTTACCTCTTTTCTCTTGAAAAACAACCATTGTAGGACAGTAGGAAGGAAATTCACTGACTCACATCTTAAAATTCCAGAAAATTACTTTAAGTTTAATTTTCCAAAGACATGTACCACAAAAAAAGGAAATTGCCCAGACTTAGGCTTTCCATTTAAAGACCATTTTGTAAATGCTTCTCTTTGCCCCTGAACCTAGGCCCTTTACAGAATCACCATAATTGCTTTTCCCAAGCTGCTCAATCTATAGAAATCAAAATCTGTTAAGAGGCATATGAATCATACCAGTTAATTAAGGAGTGGGATATATATTCCAGACCAACCAGGGAGACCCAGGTTGAGGTAGCCTTATGACATCAAACTTCAATTGAACACCCCACTGAGGCAACTGTTACTACCTTCACCTTTATGTATATTATACTTTTTGATTCACGGAGTGAGTTCCACCTTCAGGCTAAGGACAGATAAAACATTTAAAAAGGAAAAATATGAATGTTTGCTTTTATTTTTAATTTCCTTTTTAACTATAGCAATTTTTTTCCTTTTAACAGTTAGCACTTTCCCCTTGAGAATGTTGCCAAGTCTTTCAAAATAGTCGAATCTATTGTGGTTTATGTGGATACTATAATTAAATGTATCTGGGTTTATCCTAAAAAATAGCAAATATCATGTATAATTGGTTTATCTTTACAGAAGAATTACATTATTTTAGGGTGCTTTTTTTGTTGAAAAGTGTATTGCCAAAATTGAGATGTTTCTTCTCTAACTGTAATTCCTCAAAAATATTTTATTATAATTCATAAAAACTTTCCTTTCAAATAGATAATCATAAGACCATTCATTCTTTGTTCACTTGTTTTATAAGCAAAATAAAGAGGGTTAGAAAATGGTAGCAGTCTACTGGTTGCTTACTACATAACACACATTGGGCTAACATTACACATATTAGTTGGGTAATGCTCATGACAGCATAAACAATAATGGATGTCATTATTATCTTAATTTTGTATGTAAGGAAGCTAAAGTTTAGAGAACAACAACTTACTCAGAGTTACATGGGTAGAAAAGAATCTTTTATTACTAAAAAATTTCAAAATGGAACCAGTAACAAGTATCTTATTTTTAGGGATATATATTGACATATAATATACATATATATAATGTACATATACATATATTATATATTATATACATATATACATATATAATATATATAAAAGCTGTATGTATAATTATTATTGGATAATGTTAGATTGGAAAGGAACTACCATGAAACATCTAATACCCTCATTTTCCAAGAAATCAAGAACCACAGAAGTGAAATGGGGACATAGTCCCTTAATTGAATTTCAGGCTCAATCAGCTGCAAACACAAGTTCACTGAATGTTTTGGCAATTTGTCCAATACTTCCTTCCCTGAGTTATCACACTGAAAACCTGTCATGTTGATTTCACAGGCCCATATTTGGTTCTTCACTTAATGTTGCCTACCTAACTCTGTAAGTCAAGGAAATACACTGCATATTCATACAAAGTTTCGCACACGCCTGTTGGTTTACATTGTGAATGAGCAACCATGATAGCTTCAGTGTTGTTATTCATAAGCCTATTCATATAATTGTGCAGAGGTGTCACTGAGGTTGTGAAATGATGAGTAATATTCTTTGTGTTTATATTTAGCAGTGATTGTTAATTATGTGATTATAGGATGTAAACAAGCTCCACCCAGAGCAGCACAAATGACTCAGTGGTTGCATGGGGACAGGTTACCCAATGCTATTGCACTCTGAAATGAAAATACCCAGTTTAGACAACTTTATTATGACTATAAATTTGGCTTCCTACCATTACCACTTCAAGCCAAATTATGTATGTTTGACAATGCATAATTGTTATTAGACCTGAAGAATACTAAGTCAGACTGCATCATGATGAAATTATAACTTAAATTTTAATTTTTTCATTTATTCTCTTAATACTAGCTAATGAAATAAATGCAATACTGTAGTTATGCAGGTGGGTAGAAAACAACACAAAACCAAAAAAAGAACAAATTATACTGCTTATTATAAATATTTTATAATAGCTTGTTTAACTGTTGACATCTTTTCCTCACCTTTTCGTGAACCCTCTATCAGCTTTATGTTTGGTTGCTTCTGAAAGACAGATGTCTGGCTCTGAGTTTTGGCATCTCTTGGTTTAACACACACACTGAATTCTGTTCTCTGATGATTCTCTGAAATTGTATTTTAATGACATCTATGTAAATTCTACATGTAGATCAGTGTTCCTACTTTCTGACAAAGAGAGTATGGTGAAGCCTCGCCAAATAAATGTCATTAGTGTGGTGCAAAAGGAATTCAGTGTGAAGGACTTTGGTTTGGTTGGTCCTGCTTGTATTTCTTTCTTCCTTTACAATATCCAGGTTTCGGATATTTGAAGTAAATATTAGAAGAGATGTCACTGCATACATGAACTCATAGCTTCAACTGCCTCTAGTTCATCATCTTATTTTTACTAATCACATTGTCCATTACATGAGAGTAATATAAATTTAAAAAACCCAAGTTACCTAGCTATGAATCATTTTTCCTTCATCTTAGCCACTTTTAATTCATACTGGTGAATATTTAGCTTATAACCAGTGTTTTATTGTTTGGTCATTTTTATAAATCATAATTTTGTATTTGAGTGTGTGAACAATTAGTGTTTCATAAGGATTAAGGAGTCAGAGTAAGCAAAGGGAAACAAGGCAATATAATTTTGAATATTAAGACTCTGGCATTTGTTACATTGTCACATTGTTCTCTCTTTTTTTTCATGTATGAAAAATGGCAAAATATCATTGCTATAACTGACTGAGGGGCCTGGAAATACATCATTTTTCTAAAGTACTTAAGTCATCAAAACAATAGCAGGAGGTCAGTGTCTAGTATTGCTTTATAACTGGAGGCAGATTAGGAAAAGATTTATTTTTCAAAACATTTCTATGGGGGAAAATATTAATAAACATTAATAAAAAATTAAAAAGAAAAGTTTTAGTGTTTGCATAAAATAAACAGAAATAAGATTTATGCTCTGCCTCTGGAAGGGTATTGAATATCATTTCAACTTACAAATATTGATACAACTGTCATATTATTTTCACATTATGACAATTTTGAGTTTTCTTCACTTGAAATGTTGTCCCAGGGGGCATTGGGACTATTAAACTAATCTTTATTCATGATTTATACCGTTTGCACTCAAAAGTCTAGAATAAAATTAATAAAACATGACAATGGAGAGAAT
>PVJX010051819.1:0-10168 GCA_004027295.1 Dolichotis patagonum | reverse complement strand
TTTTTTTTTGTATTCTTCATTAAATTTTTCTCTCCTTTTGTGTTCCTCCATTCTTCTGTCTGTGTCTTCTTGAGAGGTGCCCAGCCCTTCTTTTATTAATCTACTTATCTCTTGTTTAATTTGAACTAATATTTCAGTTTTGGTCCCGCTTATGAGGTCCTGAAGGTATCTCTTTATGTCTGCTAATGCTGTGTTTGATGTTGCATTTTTGCTGCCCTCAATCTCTTTTGTATTTACCTCTCCTGGATCAATGTTCTCAGGGTTGGGGGCTGGGATTTTTTCTTATTTCTCCCTTTCGTCATGCTTTTGGTTCCTTCCATACAAGTGTACAGTGTAATTCCCAGACCCTTTTCTTGTTGGTTAAGGCTCCTCTAGAGGGCTCAGGCTAGGGGCTTTAGCCCTCTTCAACAGGTTATCAGAGATTAGAGTTCACCACAGTCAGTGTGCGCTGGCTCCTCCCCTCTGGGCCAGTCAACCTTTGCAGGCCTTCCCTGCGTCAGTGTGCACTGATCTCAGGGAAGTAATATTGTAGCGACTCACTGGGTCCCCACCAGGGGCACAACCTAGTCCAAGCAGATTCCACCAATCTGCTCGGCAAGGGGAGCAACCAATTGAAGCCACTTCCTTATGGAGTTAGGGCTCTCCTGCCCAAATGCAACATGTCATCCAGTCAGTTTCCCCTTTCCCGTGGGAGGGTCTTATTCCCATCACTCACCGCGTCTTGATGCCGGTCCCCAAGAACTGCTGGGCTCCCCAACCTCCGACTTCAGCGTGGCTGCAGTTCGAATTCACAGTGCCTCTGGGTGGGTCGAGTGCAGGGCTGGTCCGGGCGAGCCGCAGGCAGGGCTGTTCGGCTCCATGCTCCGGTGGCTCAAGCCAGTCACTTCAGCGTGGATCCCTTGTTCAGGTTGGGCAGGAATTCAGGCGGCTTGAGGAGGGCGCTGTGCTCGCTGATCTTATCTTCACTAATAGTAGCCCCAGGACCTCATATTTGAGTGGTTTTTTGCACTTTAGTTTCTTCCTGGGTTGTGGGAGTCCATCTCTCTCTGTTTGGGTCTCTCCAGGGTGTTTTATTCTGGCATTTGAGCTTTCTCAGAGAGGGTCCCTCTCCTGCTACCTACCGGTCTGCCATCTTTTTTTTCTCTTGTGTAACTTTTTTATTCTACCTGGAGTGGATAATTTGGGGGTGTTATTTATTCACTTATTTTTGTCTCTGCTTTTCCTTACTCCATCCCCGAACTGCTGTTTATACCCTGTGCTCCTTCCTGGCTGGTGCTCCAGTACATTCACTATCCCATCAATTTCATTTTCCTTGGAGCCCCTGACCTCTCTAGGTTCTCTGGCCTTGCTGCTTAGCCATTCTAGGGTCCCCCATAAATGTTGGTGAGGGGACCCCCCCAGCTCGATCCCTTTGGATTTGTGTTTTTCTGCAGCCTGGACAGGCGTGTCCTTGTTTAGGAGAAGCCCACCCCCTGAGAGCGCAGAAGGAAGAGGCCCAGGGGCAGAATCCGAGAGTGTGCATGTCTCCCTGTCTGTCTCCGAAGCTTTATGCTTCCACTCCGGGCTATTGGGCTGCTAAGAGCAAGCTGTGTCTACTCCCAAATTCATATGTTGCAACCCTTGCCCTGGGACTTCAAAATACAACTGCATTTGGATCAAGGACCTTTGAAGAGCCTCAGAGGAGCCTCTCAAGCTGAGCCTAATCCAGTAGGCTAAGTAGAGGAGATTAGGACTTGGGAGTGTGCAAAGCGGGAGGGCCATGCAGGGACAGCGAAAAAACAGCCATCTACAAGCCAATGAGAAAAGCCACAGAGAAAATCCAGCCTGCTGACACCTTGATCTCAGTGGTTCCTCACCCAGATTGTGAGAAAATCAACTTCAGTTGTTGAAGCTACTAGGTCTGTGACTTTGTTAAGGCAGCCCTGGCCAATTAGCACAGCTGCTCTACTTTCTCTAATCAAGATTAGGCTCTTTCAGAATTTTGAGGATATTGCTCTGCTTTCTTCCAGTTTTCAGAATTGCTAACAAGGTTTTTCCAGCCCTCTGATCCCAGGTGCTTCATATCCAACCCATGGTAACCAGTTTCCAAGAACATGCAGGGTAATTGTTTATCTTGTGCTCTGAACATGGAATGGGATAAAGAAAATCACCTATGTCCTACATGTTTTCAACTTAAACTAATCCCCGCCGTTTCTCTCAGCACAGTCCAGGCTCCACGAGACTGAGGAAAAACTCTGGAGCACCAGGAGGGAGCACTGCAGTGGGCTGCTCCTGCCAAGCTTGCCCGGCTGGGGCTGGATCCTCGAAGTCGCATCGTATCCTCAGCACCTGATGGGGTGCCCAGGACCTGCCTCGGTCTCTGGTCATCTGTCACCCTGTAGCCAATGCTCAGCAGACCATGCTGCTGCCAAGGGACTGAGAAGGCAAACTCAGGCCTTTTCTGCTATGTAGGGTTCCCACAGGAAGTGGGACATGTCTTCTTCCAGCTCAGGAGTGCCCTGAGCTCATTAGGGGTTCCATCATCCCACTTTTGCACTTCTAATCCTCTGACTCAGGAGGATTCTGGAGCCACCAGCAGCCAGCACCTTCTGGGGCTAGCCTGCTGGACCCCTCAAGTCCTGATCAACTGGGCTTCTCCCAGGTCCTTCCCATCCTGTGGCCTGGCACAGGCAGGAGTCCTGTCCCTCACCATTGCCCCCTCTAAAGCATCCCCTCCGATGGCTTCTACTAACCTAGCTCTATTCTCCCTTCCGTCGAATTAGACTCAGACTGTGAGAAGAGGCACACAAGTAGGAGGTGAAATAAGAACCCACTCTGTGAAGCATATGCTATATATGAAATAATGCAGCAAAATCATCGTATTTTTCTGTCTTTTTCATGGGACAAATAGAGGTAAAATCTGTCTAAGATTAAGTGTCTACATGAGTTTGAAAAAACCATGCTGGCCTGACCCTGTCTGCTAACGTGTCCACCTGCTGTCCAGTTGCTGCAGAAAGCAGGTGATTAAGGTGAGAGCACACCTCTGCGTGATGCTCACATCCAGCTCTGCCCACCCCGCCTGTCTCTGGCACTGCCTGGCCTGGCCCCCTTGCCCCTGGCTGTGCAGACTCATTAGGACCCCTACATTCAGACTGGCTTTTCTGCCAGTGTCTGTGTGCTTCAGGGCACAATGTGCTGCTTAGACCCCAGCGCGGGAGGGCAGCTGAATACAGACAGCCCCGGCCTGGGATGGCTCCATGCAACAATTTTCATCTCAGTGGCGTGGCAAAGTGGCATGTGCTTTGGTTTTGAGTTTGGATCTTTTCCCAGCCTAGCAATATGCAGTCTGAGCCTCTCCGGATGCTGGCAGCAGCCACGGCTCCATCAGTACCCAGGCGCTAGGTGAAGCACTGCGTCCTGTGCTGCCACAGCGTTCAGTGCATCACGTGACATACTCAACACAACCATCAAGCAGGCCTCCAGTCCGATGGTTTTGCCAACCAAAGGCCAACATAAGAGCTGTGAGCACGATTAAGGTACACTAGGCTAAGCTGTGATGCTCAGTGGATTAGCTGTATTCACGCATTTTCAACTAACAGTGGTTTATCATGACATAACCTCACTGTAAGTAAAGAAGCTGGGAATTCATGCTCCCCAAAGCTCCTCTCCAGAGTGTGTGTATAAGTATTCCAGTTCCCTGCCCTGGGAAAGGAAGGCGTTTTGCACCATTTCCCAGAGTTTTCCCATAAGATTAGCCAACCGTGTGCGGTACACTTTTGTCTATCAGCTGGTTTTCTGGTGAAGAAGAGGCTGCTCTGTCGTGTTTCCTGTTTTCTGTGGTGAAAATATCTCCACCACGGCCAGTTTCCTTTATGCATAGGGTATATAGGAGGAGCCCACCCTGTCAACCCTGGGACCAGGCTCCAGTCACCACATGTCCCCCATCTTCCCCTTCCTTCCTGTCCCTTGCTACTCGCTGCTGCTGCTGTTGACTGTGCCTCCCAAATAGACGACCGACCTCCTCCCCAGTTCTTCTCCAGGCCTGCCGCTAGGCAAAGGCCTGCCGCTAGGCACAAAGGGAAGCCCTGCCCAGAGAGGGAGAGAGGCGCTGCAGCCTCCACACACGGACTGTTTGAGAACTCCCGCCCTCTGAGCCAGGCCTAGGGCCATCCTGGGTCACATCCCCCCACAGTTCTGCCTCAGAAACGCGCCTCAGCTGTGCAGAGCCTGGGCTCACACACTGAGCCAGAAGGCTCGGAATAATGTTGCTCTTGGGGGCTGGGACAAGGTTCTCCTCAGCCCTGGAGAAAGTCCCTTTGCAGGTGAGGTGCTGAAGGGTCCTGCAGCCAGGGTCCCTGCAAGTTGGTGGACAAGAGAGAGGGCGTGGAGGTGAAGCCTGGAGGCTCAGGATCTCCGCCTGACTATTTCCACAGTAAGCCAGACGTCAGTCCTGTACCTGCAGCTGCTCCTTCTACGAGGTGGTCATGGTGATGCTGACCCCAAGGTCCCTCCTCGACCCCACTTACCGCCCAGCACATGGTAAGCCTCATGGTAAGCCAGAGCTGAGGAAGAGGAGTATGAAGAAAAGCAGCATAGCGTTCCCCAGCAGCCCCAAACCTCATCTGCAAAGTGGGAGTACTGATCATGCCAGCAGCGGGCCAGCGCAGTGAGCTGAAGGAATGCAGCTAAGCCTGGGCCGCAGATGCCTGTGAGTCCCAGGAGGCTGCGAGGCGAGCACCTGTGCTTGCAAGGGGAGAACATGCTGGCCCTTTAGGAGACTCCTGGCATCACTTCAAAGTGTTTTCTGTTTTGTTTTGGGGTTTCTCTGTTTCTTTCAGATAACTACAAAGAACCAGTTTAAACCATCCGAAATAACTGTGTCACTCTTCCAGGTGAACTAGAGGAAACTCTGCTCATTAAAATCTCACCAGCATGCTAAATTCTCCACCCTCTTGCCTTCTCTTCCACCATCTCTGACCCTGTGACTTATGAAGCAGTGTGATCTCCAACTGAGCATGCTCAGAAATGTGCTGCCCCCTCCACGGGCAGCATCTTCCTAATACGAGTATGCATTAGTTTCCCCAGGAAAAGTCCCTTGTTTACTTCACCTGGGGAGGTGCTGCTTTGGGAAGTATCCCCAGAGCTCCTCTTCTTTGCTGCAAGAAATAATAACCCTGTCCTCACTCTTTCTTTCTGATTGTGCTTATTGGCTCTGTACTCACCAAGGAGGAAACCCATTGAGTCGGGCCACATATCCTCTGACAGCTGAGTCTGCCCCTGGCCGCTTTGGAGGTAACTGGTGTCCCACACAGCCACCGTGCTGAGCCATCTACCCCACAGCTCCTCTTGGGAGAAAGGCTTAGCCGGTCAGTGGTCAGCAGAGGCTGGTGGTGCTGTCGCTGACCGCTGCTGTGCAGAAAACGCCGAGCACACCTTCCCGACGAGTAGCGGCAGAGCGTGTGGGGTGAGCGAGGGGTTAGACTGGACATTTGCCCTGCATATTTGCAGATAATAAACTATATTTTGAGAATTAGCCAGCTCCCCATGGCTAGTTCCCCTTTTTTCCTTTATTTTCTGCTAAACTAAATTGTGCAGTCATTGGTTAATTTGAACCTTTAAACTTCTATCAAAGGATAATTATCATCAAGTGTTTGCTGTTGGAATTAGTAAGACTCTTCTTTTTTTCTTACCAACACAAATGGCGGCATTTTGAGATGAGGTCGTTCTGAACAAGAGGTGAGCTCTCCCAGCAGTGCTGTGCGGAGGTGGGAAAGAACTCAGACTCCCCTTGTTCTCCAGAGGTTCCTCCCTGTGGAGGTTCTGGGGGCTCTGGGCCCAGGCGGTCAGGGTGAGGGTGCAGCAGGCCGTGTGGGGAGCAGGCAGCGTGGGGCTCACACTCTGCTCAGGTTCTGAGGCCACTCCTTCCAGCCCCCCACTTCTCTGCCCGATGGGTTGAAACATCCCCTTGCAAGGGTCAGGATCCCGGGTCACAGCGCAAAGCTCAGAAGTCAGTGTCTGACACAGAGACCACACGCAGCACCACTGTTCCTCGGGCACCTTCTCTGTTCTCTGTGCACCTTCTCCCGCAGGCTGGTCCCTGCCCTCCAGGGACTCCGATTTCTCCTCCCCACAAGAAAAAGAGAGGGAGGTACGCTGACAACAGTGCATCTGTGGAAGGCATTCATATCTGCTGGTCATCACCCTAAAGGTTACGCGTGACTTCTTTTAGCCTTCTCAATAGTCCTCATCTCATTTGCAGGCGGATAACTGAGGCACAGGTAGATTAAGTGAATCGTCTCTGGCTTGGCTGATAGGAGTTTGGCAATTTCTGCCCAGATGAAAGATCATTCACCGAAAAACAAAAACAAACAAAAATCTATGGGAGGATCTGGCAAAAGGAATTTCAACAAAATGTCAATGGCTTTTGACCAAAGTTCAGCTGCTAAACATGAGAGAAGACTCACGTAGGCCAGGAAGCTATGTTCTGCCGGGGGCGGGGGGAGAACAAATTTAGGGTCAAAGCAACACTGTCAAAGCAGCACGGAACATGCTCACGATGGCCCAGGCTCAGAGCAGGCCGTCTGCAGCCCGCAGGCCTGAGCTGATGGTCTGAGTCAGCCCAAGAAGTCTCTCGTGCTTCAAGGGGTCGAGCCGCGTTTCCCATCGCTCGTGATCAGACGCTCTGAGAGATGAGCCACTGTCCATGTGTTTTTAGAGGCAGCAGCCTCGGAGCAGCCCTGTGTCACAATTCAAGGGAGGCAATGGAGGCCTAGGGAGCAACTGAGCAAAATCTTATTTTATTTAGTAACTGAAAAATCAGCCTTCCAGGAGCAACTCTCTTGACTCTGGGGGAAAAACTGGAATGTGCAAGTTTGATTTGAATAACTGAATAAATAATCAATTCAAGATTCTGCCTCTGGTCTCCTCCAGAATGGTCAAGCTGTGTTTACCTGCCACCTGATCCCCTAGACTCAGACAATGGAGGGGCGGGATGCAGCCCTCCTCAGGGGTCCTGCCCAGCAGGCTCTGTCCACAGCCCCTGGTCACCTTCCTGGACAGAGTGTGATCCCCTTGGCATGGGCAAGCTGTTGTGATGCCACCACGGGAACTTCTTGATGCCCCTAACCTCATGTGCTGAGTCCTCATCCCAAAGGTCTGGCTAACACAGTTGAGAAGATAAGTTTCCAAGATTCTGCTGTTTCAAGCAGATTTTGGAATTAAAGGCAAAATGGTGTGTGATGCACTACAGAGAATTCTCTAGAGAAAAGGAAGCCGTGGGGTATATACATATATGTCTCTGTATGTGACTATAGAGAGAGAAAGAGACAGACAGACAGAGACAGAGACAGAGACAGAGAGCCGACAAGCTGGAGACCTGCAAGCACCACTGGTGTCGCCCCAGGCAGAATACGAAGTCATAGGATGCACGACGGCCAGTGCTGTCAGTTCAGTCCAAATGCCAGCAGGCTTAAGGCCCAGCAAGACCAAGTCCACAGGCAGGATGGCAGCTGCAGGCAGTCAGGCTGAGCTCCCCCTCGCCAAGCCTCAACAATCGGGTCTGGTCCTGAGACCCACTTCCACTCAGTAAAGCCATCTGCTCCGCTCCGCCTGCAGTCAGACACTAATAACAGCCAGGATCGAGGCACAGGCACCCCAGAATAATGCTCAGTCAGATGTCCCGGCACTTCATGGCCAGTCAAACACCTAAAGCAAACCGTCACACTGGTCCCAGCCACACCCGTCTCCATGCCCTGCAGGAGGCAGATGCGACCAGGGGAGGCTTGGAGAAGCTGCGCAGAGCTGTGCATGTTACCCTGCTGCGCTGATCTCTGCCCATGGGCTTTTGTGAGAAGGCTCCCCGGCCCTCCATTCCTTCCTTCCTCACCCTCAACCCCAAGGCCCAGCGCACAGACACCCTCTCCTTCTGATCCTCCTCTCCAGTAAGGCTGCAGGCAGAGCTGCTGTAGGCGGCCTCTGCCTAAAGCTCTAGAGAACAAACAGAGGCTTGGGAGGCCGTGTGCAGACAGTCTCAATGTGTGCAACACTGAGACGGAAGCCAGGTGCCCAGCCAGAGACTGGAGGGCAGAGGGGCTCGCCCGGGGAGGGCAGAAGCTCCCAGCCTGGCCTCCTGCCCGCAGCACAGGCTGCAGAGCCACCTTTGCCTCCTTTGCCATCTGAACACCACCAATGGGGCTGAGCATGTGTTTCTCGACTGTCATCAGCAAGTGACCCAAACCCAGCCCCCCAGTACTGTCAGAGAAGACAAAGGCTGCCCATTCTAGGCCGGGCCGAGGCTAGTCACCATCTCAGCCTACTGCTAGCCCCTCTCCCCTCTCATGGGGGAGAACTGAGCACTGCTCAGAAGCAGATAAAAATAGCTTCGACTCACAAAGGTAGTTTCCTTATTCTGTCTCCAAAGGCGGATTAGAGGGCCGGGCCGTATGTGGGCAAATCGGGTTTTGTTCTTGGCAGGATTTCCAGTGCGTTCCCCCCACAAGCACAGAGGAGTCTGCCAATGTCAATATCTCGAGCTGAGATATTGGCTACGGGCAGCGCTTCATCTTTTGTTAAGCCACTCGCAGGCTCCAAGGTCTAGGCTAGTATTCCGCAGACAGCCAGAGCCCAGAACCAACAGCAGTCACAGAAACATCCACTTGTGCCTGCTGAGGGCACGGTGTGAAACAGCACCGACCTATGGCAGTTCTTTCCTCCCGTGGTCCTGCACCCCCATAGCATCGTTCTCATTTTATAGATGGTAAAACCGAGGCTCAGAAAAGTTAGAGCATTTCACTGAGAACCGCTGCTCAAGCCTAAAGTTACAGCTCCTCGGAAGCCGAGGTCTTTCCTCCAAGCCTGAGAGCTCTCAGGACTCTGCAAAGTTGGCCTCAAATTGCCCAGATTTGACTCTGGTCTTCATGATTTATGAACCTAAGTTCTTAATTTGTAGTGTTCTTAATTTCTCTGAGCCTGCTAAAAGATTTCCTTCTGGTCTAATGGCATCCACAGATTCAATCATACAGCATGTTTACATGAGAGTCCTTGCAGTTACACTCCCCCCTTTGTTTATGCTTTATGCACACCATGACTGTGTATTATTTGTGATTGTTCTGCAATGCAGTGTGTGAAATGGAGGGAGGAGAAAGAAGGTTATGGGATGGAAAGTGTAAGACACTAAGGGAGAAGTTTTAGGAGGGGATGGTGACAGATAAGAAAAAGTTAAGTGGAGTCTGATTCTACTGGAGTTTTAGTTGAGCTGAAGGGTAGGTATTGAGAGTTTTCAGGGGGGATTTGTGGTAGTAAGTGTGAAATGGGAGGAAGGAGGTGTACTTTGAAATTGAGGGAAGCTATGTGGTTCTCAGAACCTACTGACAGAGAAGACAACAGCATAGGGGAGGAACGGGAGAGCCAAAGGCTTAGGAAGGGGAGGATCGAGGGTTAGCACTAGACAGGAAAGGAGTGACAGTGGGGGAGCTAAGTATGGGGAATTAAAAGCTGGGGAGTAGAAGTTTGTGTATTTAGAAAAAGAATAAAGAAATATGGTAGTAATATTTATATGGGGGTTTTAGGTAAGGACGTAGGTAGGGAGGGAACATGGTGGAGTGGTGAACAGCAGAGAAAGAGCCGTTCTGGAGCTGCCATCCAGACACGGAATATAGCAACTCAAGGGAGGGAAAAAGGAGGGAAGCGGCTCCCCAATTCTGAAGCAAGAACTGAAGCCCACAGGGAGAGCAAATAGAGAAACTTCAACAAAGAAGAAGGAGGTAGCGGCAGAGCTGAGTTGGGGCTCACTGCATGGAAGGGGCAGTTCAAAGCTGCAGACACACGGTGACTACTGGCAACATCAGGAGCCCCACGGAGAGATGCAGTAGCAGAAGGGAGCAGTGGGTGTGAAGGACTGCAGGGAGACGGGACACCCTGCGGAGAGGGTGACGGCCAGGAGCCACCCTGGAGAGGGGCCGCTGAGCGCAGAACTCAGAACCTTCTAGGCCCATCCAGCAGCTCCCAGCTGAGCTCAAGCCTGCAGAACGTGCGCTGAAGGCTTAGGCTTAACCAATCCAGTCCCAGCCTGATGGCCAAAATCCAGGCTGAGCTCTAGGAGAAATAACGGTGCAAGCTCACCGGGAGTTTTCCCTACCCCACCATAAAGCTACTGCTGGCTTGCTGGGACACAGATCCGGGCTCTGCCTCC
>PVJX010051818.1:0-10165 GCA_004027295.1 Dolichotis patagonum | reverse complement strand
GCCTGGGAAACGTGTAATTCAAGAAACAAAAGAAACTATAAGAAATTCTGATTGGTTTCTTCAGAGATATTCAATAATTGTCTCCACTCATAAAGCAAGAGTGTATGTGCTATTAAAAAGGAATAATCAGAAGGAGCTCTTGGAAATTAAAAATACAGTTACCAGAAAAAAAATCAGTAGAAAAATTAGGACAAAGTAATTGCTTAGAAAGATTAAGAGACAAAAATGACATAGTCACCATCTTACTATTAGGAATTTCAGAAGACAGAACAGAAGCAAATGGATGAGGGGCAATGATTCAGGAATGACAAGAGACTTCCCAGAGCTGAGAGACACTAGTTAACCAGAGCAATGAATACAGAACAGATTCGTCTCAACTTACTACTGCAGAATTTTAAAAAAATCAGCCTATTATTTGAATTCCTCTTAGTAAATAATGGAATATACTGTCAAGGTTATGAGGCAAAGTTATTTTCAGTCTCACATCTTATACTCCGTGAAGTGCTCAATCACAAGTGAGGGTACACACATCACCAGGTATGTAAGTACTTAGAAAGTTTCTTGTTACCTGCAGTGTCTTCAGTAGCTACTTGGAAGATATGGTCCCGTTAAATGGAGTGTAAATCAAGAAACAAGGCATGGACTCAGCTGAGAGGTTCCAGCCTCGCAGCTCTGGGGAAATGCTAGAGCTGGAAGTGACAGAGAAAGGAGTCTGGGAGGGACATGTTTGCCTGTTCGGCTGCACGTGCTAATTAGCTACAGTCGCACAGGCCACCACTGCCTTGGGAGGCCTGTGGCAGAGCAGAAAGGGTTCCAGCCGTGGGACAGATGGAAAGTCTGCTTTCAATCACGGGACTGGCTCCCCCTATTTTTGGGTCCTAAGACTCAGCTTTCTCATCTTTAAAATGGGGTAAAGAAGCACAAGCTGGCATTCTATTGTCAGGGCCATGGAACAATTCTCTGGTTTCTTCTAGAACATTATCACTTGGGGCTTTCTTCCGCGTATTTGGCAGCCCCTTTTTCTGGGGATAGGAGAAATTAGTGAAGACAAAATTTTTCATGTTACATGGTCAGAGTAATAGCAATCTTTGCTGTTTATTCAATATAAAATGATTTTTTTCTTAGCAATTTTCATGTCCCAGGAGTCAGAAACACCTAACTCTTCCTCCTCTGTTTTTATCTGAGAACGGACTTCCAGATTCCCAGGGTCCCCTGTGAAGCACCCCCATTTATCTCAATTGCTGCATCCTGTGAGCTATTAGTTGGTAACAGGAGTGGGCACAGGAATTAAGGCCAAATTTGTACCATTCTCCTCGAAAACTTCAGATTCAGTATTTTACCCCCAATGTCCTGTTTTACTATTGTCAGAAATCATGCTAATCTGTTTCTGTATGTTTTCTAAGACATCCCTGTTTAACTGTGTACGTTTTTTGACCATTGTTCGTAAGACAGAATGGTGTTAAGTATAAGAAGCAGTAACTCGAGTTTGTCCTGCCACCAGCACGGTTGTGTTTTCTGTAGCTCAGTCCCTAAGGCCTTGGGGTGCGGACTCAACATCCAATTTCAGGGCTCAGCCCAAGATAGCCGCCCTGCAGGTTTTGCTGAGTTTTAAATGAATGTTTTCATAACAAACTCTGGTAACTATTTTTGTTGTTGCTATTGTTGTTACTTCTTAGGAATAATGCTAATCATAAGAACTTTTAACAAGCTTCCCCTGTAAAGTTATTTAGTCAATGCTGACATGGATTTCAGCACCCGAAAGTAAGCTTGCTATTCATCTTGGGCTACCTAGTACTGCAAAATGGAAAGTTTTAAAACATTCTTAATCATTTTAAAAACAAGACCTATGAACCTATTAAGAAGAATATGATTAAGTTTACAAAATGATTCATGAAGTTCACGATCGTAACCGCACTTTGAAGACCGTCTTTTGCATGATCACTAAGACAGGAGTCTTTATGGAGTATTGGGCTTCAGCCTTTGAGACTTTGATTGCTCCAGGTATTTATTATATACTCTCACTGAGAGGGACAGCCCAGGGAGAGGCAGACTGCTGACAGGGCAAAGGGTTTTCTAACAGGCACTTTTCACTTGGCCTTTTTCTCTCTCTTTCTTTCTTTCTGGTTTTTTTTTTTTTTTTTTGGTATGGGGGATCGAACTCACGACCTCACACTTGCCAGGCGGCACTTAGGCCACTGAGTTAAACCCCAGCCCTACTTGGCCTTTTTCGTTGCCTACTCACCTGCAGGTAGTAAGCATAATCTTGCAGACTTCTGCTTGGCATTTCAACCACATTCTCTGTACATCCCCGAATGTCAGATGTTCCCTCTGTAAAACTTGTGATAGCATTTTTAACGGCACACAAGTGCAGATGCAAAGCTTTTGCTTTTTTCTCTGATCTCTATCAGCAAAATGAGGCTTGGGATTTGGTAGGGTCATGTCAGAATCAAATTCCCTTATTTCACAAACTACTGTAGTGTTCTATCTAGTGGAAAGTTTTCTGCTTCTCCAACATTTGTTCCTTCCACATGGGGCATATTGGAGGAGGAAGTGTTAAACCAGAGGGGTCACACGTTCATCCGCGCTCTGGCAGTGGTGGCCGATGTTGGTCTCTCCTTACTATTGTGGATTCTTCACTGTGGCATATGAGTTGGAAGGTGTAATTCTTTACTATCAAGTGTTAATTACCTTTCCAGATTTCATTCATATTTTTCATTCCTGATTGTTTTCATCTTACAATACATATTTTAGACTAATAATATTAAACTATTAATTTGATGTTTATAGCTCTATGATGTTCTATGGAACAATACTATTTTCTATGTTGTTGTGTCTTCAATGGTTTTTGGAACTATTTTCATGGCTTTCTTCTGGATTATTTTTGAAATGTGTTTCATCTCTGGGAGTATAGAGAAAGAACATAAAATTTTTTTCTCTTAATGTCTTTACTGGCAGGAGTAAGATTACTTGCTTGGACTGTTATGTGACTTCCTCCTTCTACATTACAAACCATAAGTGATGTTGAAATAATCTGTTATGGAAACAACATGTCACAATCTAAAATGTCCGGCTTTCATTACCTTGTAGTAAATGACACTGAGACAATGCTAAGACTGTGTGGGACGAATAGAAACTTGGCACCGGAATTGATATGAACCTGTGTTCACCGTGGACACAGTTGGAAAGACTCTTGTCTTTTCCATTTTACAATCTCTTAGGTTATTGCATTTAAGACTCTTTAAAAGATAAATAGGCATTTCTCTGCTTTGTACTAGTAGAGATGGGCTAGTGGTGAAATAGGGCTAAATGATAGCAGCTTGCCTCAGTTTAGCGGTTCACAGATTGTAAGTTAGCAGCTCCTCTCTCTGCCCTGATCCATTCTGACTTTGGGCCACTACTTTCATGCAGCTGGGGTGGGGGTGGTCTAATTGCAGATTTTCAGGGATCTGAGTTTGTGACCAAAGTATTGCTATTATAGATGAATAGTTTCTAATTCTTTTTTCCTGAGTCTATTCTTTTGTCATCGTGAACTCAAAGTCAAGCAAAGATATCTGGTTAGCACCTTTTAATGGACTTTATTTTATTGTTGTTTTTTAAAATGGAATTTTTATATTCAGCTTTCTGATGTTCTGCTTCTAAAATGTACTGAGTTGTTGAGTATATAAAGGTTCCACCTTTTTTGGAAAATTTAGAGAGAAACGATATGCTTATTTTCAGTTGGAAATACTTAAGTTGAAAAAGATTCAATAAAGTTCTCAACCTGCTTACTGAGAATAGACATGGGCATTTTTCAATATGCTCATCACATGTTTTAGTTTTATGCACATAGTGACTTTCTTTGAGGAATAGACTTTCTTTTGAAAGAAAGAAAGATTTCAGAAACAAGAAAACAAACCTGTCAATTTTTTTTTTTGTTTGTTTGAGGCAGGGTCTTGCTGTATAATCCCGGCTGGCCTCGAACTTGCAGTGGTCCTCCTGCCTCAGTCCTCCAAGTGCTGGGATTACAGGCACATGTCATTACACCTGACTTCCTTCAATTTTTATAGACTCCCCAACCTACAACTGTCTGATAGCTAACAGCTCAATGAGGCGGGTAAATTAAGACAGTGATTTTGAGGCCTCCTCAGCCAATGGTCTCAGAGATTTAACGGGTATTTCAGTACTGAAACTAGGACGTTGGGTAGGTATTGTTTTTTTGAGACAGGGTCTCACCATACTGCTCATGGTGGTCCCAAACTCTGGTCCTCCTGCCTCAGCCTCTCGGTGCTGGGACCCTATGGGTATGGACCACAACACCTGACTCAGTACTGAGCTGTCATTTTTCTAAGCGTTTGAAAAGCAACTTTCTGATCAAGAGTTATTGTTTCCACCTTCTTACTAACAGGGCTTTGGGATGTAACTGTTCAGTTTTTCTTTATGCTGGAGCAGAAAATCTTGTCTGTGTCCCCTGCAGTCTCAGCCCATCTCAGTGCAAAGGTGGTGGCCTTCTGTTCTGTGTGTGACCTTTTTGTTTTGAAAACCTGTTAACTTCCTCTTTGCCCAGCTGATGAGGGTGGCATGTGAACAGTTATTTAAATGGCATCGCAGGATACTTGTGCTTCTAAGTGTTTGACAGGTGGGTTACTATGATTTCAAGCACCCTGAGGTAAAGTCTGTGGGGAGAGTGTAGATCATTTTTTAGGTACCGTCGCTTTCATTTCTGCCTCAGGCATAACTCACACTGTTTTTGTCTTCTACAATGAAATTATGAACTCAGTTTATATCACATACCATAGAAACATTTTGAAGAAATATTACAGAAGTCTTCGTGAAGATTCTTGTTTTTACTGTAAGAATACTGGTGAAGAAAAAGGCTATTAAACTAAAGACAAACTTCCTTATAAGGATTTAGCTATAGGAGACATTTCTCTCAGATTTTAAATACTGGGTATAAAATAGATTTTCTTTCTTGTAATGGCTGCTCGACATCTAAGAGTTAATTACTCAGGCCATCTCAAGGAACCACATGATTTTATGACATGCATTTTATGTACTATTTTCATCTGTTGCTTCATTTTTATTTTTCTAACTTTGTTTCTATGTGTATGATTCCTCCTTGTAATTTAGTTCCATTGTATATGTTTGTAAAATTTTAAATATTTTTGGAACTAGGTAAGGTACAAATAATGGCACAGAACTCATTCTATTTTGGTGGGGGACAGTTACAGCCAATTAAACTATCCGTACAATACACTCCTGGTGGGAGAAGGTGACTAGCAGTTGAGGCGGTGCTGGGTGCTTCCACAGCAGGGCAGGCGGTGGGCTGTGTCCTCACTCAAGGGGCTGGGAGCAGAGGAGCAGCTGAGAGATGGGTGCAGGATAGTAGCAGGTGTTCTGCATCATGGAGGTATCTCATTTCTCCATCAAGTTTGAAAGATAATTTGCAGGGTACATCAGTCTGGGTTGGAGGTTTTTTCCTTTTAGGGCTTGAAATATTTCATCCAAGCATCCTCAACCTGGGGTTTGTACTGAGAAATCTGCTGAGATTCTAATGGGCTTCCCTCTATAAGTGATTTGTTTCTCCTCTCTAACAGCTTTTAATATCTGCACTTGTGTCATATGTCTGGAATTTCACCTATTCTATGCTTTGGTGTAGTTTTTTTTCTAATCATGGAGAAGTGGAGCTCTGTATGCCTCAGTTATGTGTGTGTCAAATTCTTCTTCCGTGCTTGGGAAGTTTTCTGGCTTTGCTTCTGTGGACAGGATTATTTAGTGCTGTCTTCTGATCTTTTTATTCACTCCAATAAATAGTAAGTTATTCTTCTTTACATCTTCTAACAGTTGAACTGATTTTTCATGGTGCCTTGGTATTTTGAAGAAGGTTTTCCTTTGATGATTGCTAACTGCAAACCTTCTTCTATACATGGTATTTTGTGCTCACACTAGTTGATTATGCTGCATATATTTTCAGTAGAAGTTTTACTGTGTATCAGTTTGAATCTGTTTGGTGGAATCTAGTTCTTTCCCATGTTAGGAATTCATAGTTTCCATCACTTTTCTAAACTCCTCTATTTTTTTTCTGTATCTACTCTAAATTCACTATGTTCTTCATTATGATCATCATTTCTGTAGTTATTTGTAAAATTATTTCTGATTTGTTTTTTTTCTAGAGACTCATTTGTCACATTTTTATTTTTGCTGCTACCATTGCACAAAATTCAGCTGGGTGCTTTCGGTTTCTTCCACCTCAATGTCTCTCGGATTTACCTTGGGCAGGCTGCAGATTTAGGCTTGCATCTTTCTTCTGTGTCTTCCCATTATCTACTTTTTAAAAATTTGTTTTTTGAATTGATGCTTTAATATGTTTATGGTAGGAAGCTTTATTATTGATAACTCCTTAGGAAATGACTACATTTTGGATGTAGATGTTTCTCAGTGTAGTTGGCTTTTGTCCCAAGATTCTACCTCTTCAGTTTACAGGAATGACAAGTTGCTGCCTATTTGGTCCAGCACCTGGTTCTTTGATACTGGACAACAGTATTGTTTATGACCCCTGGACAGCCTTGGTATTACTATACAGGGGAACAACTGATCACTACAACTGCGTCACCTTCTCCCTGGAGGCCTCTGGAGTCACCTGCCCTCCTGAGCCTTTGCAGATTCTAGCACCCTCCCTCATCCCAGGAGCCAGGCGTCATGGAGAATGTTCCCTCTGCCACTTCCTTTTTCTGTGTTGATATCCGTCACTTCACTTTCCCTGTGGGCTCTTACTCTTCCTTCAGGTCTTCCTGAGTCCTGGGGATCTAGTTTCTTTCTTCCTTTCTTCCCCAAGCTGTTGTATTCCAGCATCCAGATTGTGAAAATGGGGAGGATGATTTGCTGCTGTTTACTACTCCACCGTTTTCCTGGAAGTCCCTTTCACAATTTCCTTTACTGATGGTTATCTGTGGTCAACTATGGGTCCAACTGAGGGTGCAAATCATCTTTGTCCAGCATTTCTGCACTATACATGTGACCTGCCTATTAGGGCCTAGTGCTAGTTATAGTTTCAGTTATCCCCTGGGGCTTTTGGGATATATGCCCTATGAATAAAGGGGGTTGGTGGGAACCTACTGTATACATGATTTCTGTCTGGACAACTCTGCATTAAATCCCAAATTAGGCTGGCCTAAGGAAACATATGTTAATATACAAGTAGAGTATTATTTTTCGTGGCATATTTTAAAAGAAACTCTGTCTCACTAACTTGCTGCAGACACTGAAGTGCCACAGCTGAGACTCACCCCTGAGAGCGAATTCCTTGTATTTTCAGAAGTCTTCTGTTAAAAATGGGGCTCAGAGCAACAGCGAGGTTTTGCTAGCATCAGTGATGTGTGGTAGTAGCCTATTAGGCTGATTTTTGTGTGACAGAATAGGAAACAAAATGTTGTGTTAGCTTTTTATCACTGTGAAAACAAAGCCTGTGAAACTCGGTTTGAGGGAAGATTCATTGTGGCTCAGGGCTTTACGAGGTTCAGTTCCTGGCTCTTTGGGTTCTGGGCCTGGACGAGGCTGAGCATCATGGTGAGGAGAATGCGGTGGAGTAAGTCAGTCGTCTCATGATACCAGGAGAGGGAGAGAAGGAGGTAGATGTGAAGGAAAAGAGAGAGTGAATGAACATGGATGAGGGACAGATACACTGCTGAAGAAGGTAACTCCTAAGGTGTCCAGTCTTCCAATAACCCGTCATAAATGGTAAGCCATCCGTGGGGTTAGAGCCCTCCTGACCTCTGCACACTGCTGCCCTGGGGCCAAGCCTTCAACACATGTGCTCTTGGAGAAAATCTAAGGTCCAAACTGTAGCGAGTTTCTCAAAGAGGAGGGTGTCCTGGTCTGGGACCTAAAGCTTAGTGAGGGGGAGCTAAGAGGCAGCCTGACACTGGGAGTAAAGGACAGGTACTTTGAGCACGGAGGAGAGGGCTTGTGCTACTATGAATAAATACTACTGTAGGATTGATATGGCTGTCAGGGTCATACTAGTGAGCATAGTCCCCAATTTTGACCTCTTATTTCTACCACCAATTCTATAACCTTGGTTTTAATGACAATGATTGTCCCTTAGCTCTACTATATATCTTCTTTTTTTCCTTTATATTCTCCTGTCTCCTCTTTTACCTTTTCTTCTTCTTTTTTTTTAATCTCATGGCTTTCTTTCCCTTCTGCAGAACATGTTCAGATCCCTCACAAACACCCACATTAGCTGTGTCATGGGGCTTCTTTAACACCTGTAACAGGCCTACCTGCTGGTCCCTGTTCCATTTCTTCTCATGAGAGCTTTGCTTTCAAGCCACAGTCATTCCTGTATCTTCCACAGACCCTAGAGGCTTTTCTCAGTTGGTAATTGGTCACCTCTGCCCGGATCTCCCTGCCTGTGGAGCAAAGGTAGGCATACCTCCACTGCCACCTTTCTGAATCCCTGGTGGGTCCCTGAAGTCACCCTCTGCCGTTCCCATGCATGGAGCCCCATCCTAACTCATGCACTTAGTTCTGCTACCTGGCAAATTTGTCAGGCATTTCCAGAAGATTCCAGAAGATTCTCCAGGCTCCTGAGGCTCTGTGGAGATATGAAGTCACATTACTCTTTTGCCTCTGTGCTTTCCTTCACTCTCCTTGAATTCTGCCCAGGTCCCATGCCCCCAAAAGGAGATTTTTTTTCCGCAAATAATTCCTTGAGATTTACAGTGAGTCCTCTTGGTAGGAAACTTGCATTTGACTTTAAAGACTTATCTGCAGACCCATGAGCCCATCTCTGTGGGCCTATTTGAGCCATGAATCAAGAAGGCCTGAAGCTCCATTTTCCAAAGCCCTCAGGGGACTGCACTGTCCTCATGGCCCTGGATCTGAGGGCCTTTGTTGCCAAAACTTCCTCAATGTGTGGTTTCTGTTTCTTTTAAAAAATCAAGTTGCCAAATTATTTTCCCAGAGTGATATGTAAGCTTTCGGGAGTCCTCACCATGATAGCAGGGTGTTGTGCTGTGCACAAGGCCATGTCAAGGGTTTGGGACCTTAATTTATTTTATTTCATTTTAAAGAAAAAATAAAAATATTGGTACAAAATTTCAAAATAAGGTTGTAGGGTAGCAATGGTTAGTACATTGTGTTGTTCTTTTCAAAGTAGTTGCTCCTGTTACAAGCTGTAGGGTTGAAAAATTGATCTAACAATATAGGCCCACACCTTTCTTTTCAATGAACTAACATCAGTTAGTGGTGTAACTATCTTAACTGGTACATGTGGGGTGTCTGTGTGTGTGTGTGTGTGTGTGTATATCTTTTTCCTTTTCCCTTCCTTGTTTTCTCCTTTCTCCCATCTCAGTTGTTCTTTCTTTTTAAAGATCTTCCTTTCACTTCATAATATCTATTCCACATTCTGGATTCTATTTACTTTTTCATCTTCTTACACTAGAGAGACAATGTGATGTTTACACATGTGAGTCTGATTTATTTCACTTGTCAGTATGGTCTTGAAATGCATCCATTTCCCTATAAATGTCTCAACTATATCCTCCTTTATAACTGAGGAGCACTCCATTGTATAAAAATGTCACATGTTTGTTATCCATTCCTTGGTTGATGAGCATTTGGGTCATTTCCAAGATTTAGCTATTATAAATTGTGCTGCTATAAACGTGAGTGCACATATATCGCTGTGGTACAATGTCTTTAATTCTCCCGGGAAAATACCTGAAGTGCAATAGCTAGGTCAAATGGGAACTCTGGTCCTAGTTTTTTGAGGAATCCCCACACTGATTTCCACAGTGGTTACCCAAGTCTACGGTCCCACCAAAAGTGGAGAAGGGTTCCTTTTCCCCCACATCCCCTCCGGCATTTGTTATTGGTTGCTTTCTTGATAATAGCCATTCTTTGTGGAGTGAGATGGAATCTCAGTGTTGTTTTCATTTGTATCTCTCAAATGACCAATGATATTGAACATTTTTTCATATATTTATTTCCCATTCATATTTCTTCATCTAAGAAATGTGCATTCTTCTCGGTTGCCATTTTTGAATTGGGTCTTTAAATTTGAGGGGTCTGATTTTTTCAGTTCTTTATATGCTCTAGATGGAAGTCCTTTGTCTGAGGGATAGTTGACTAAAAATTTTCCTCACTCGGTGGGTTGTCTTTTCACTCAATTGGTGATTTCTTTTAA
>PVJX010051817.1:0-10171 GCA_004027295.1 Dolichotis patagonum | reverse complement strand
AGCCAAGGCTCAAAGGCGACCTGGTCAGTGTGCTGGGAATGGTGGCGCCTGCCTGTCTTCTCAGCGCTCGGGAGGCTAACGCAGGACGATCACCCCAAGTTTAAGGACAGAGTTCAAAGCCAGCATGAACTACATAGCGAGACCCTGTCTAAAAAAAAAAAAAAAAAAAAAAAAACCTAAAAAACAAAACAAAACAAGAACCAGAGGG
This sequence comes from Dolichotis patagonum, assembly GCA_004027295.1. Taxonomy (NCBI): domain Eukaryota; kingdom Metazoa; phylum Chordata; class Mammalia; order Rodentia; family Caviidae; genus Dolichotis; species Dolichotis patagonum. The sequence goes on along the minus strand of PVJX010051817.1, from coordinate 9,963 downwards.
ACGCTAACCTCTCAGCACTTGCAGGCAAAGGGTGAACTCAGTCCGTATCAGGAATCCACCCTTGGATGCAAATAACTGACACCCTTTCCTCACCAGCCGGGTGAATGTGAGTGAAAGTGTCTCTGCTGTTTTGATTGGCTGGTCCCCAGGCCCTTGGAGCAAACCTAACCTGCTTTCTGGGCAAACTGGGCCAGAAGACTGACTCCTCCCATGGCAACACTCTCTCCAGAGCTCGCCTCTGTGAGTATCCGGAGCCCAGCAGAAAGGAAGGTAACAAAGACCACGAAAATCAACGGTTTGTTTCTCCGCAAGGTCACCGTGGTCCTTGTTTTGGTTCCAGGTGGTAGGGATGTGATCCAGAATGGGTGCGGCTTCTGCGAGTGTAGGGTCACCAAGCTGCACCCCCAGCCCTCCCCAGGTTACCCCGAAGAGTGCCTGGGGCTCTGCCCTCTGGCAGGAAAGCTTAACTTAGGTACAGCGAATTCTCCAGTCCAAGTCGCAGACCTAAAGGGAACCCAGCTTCCTGAAACAAAAGTATCCACCCTCTGAAGCCTGCCCGACCTAATTTCTAACCAGCAAAACCCAGCTTCCGCCCACTTAGAGGTCGCCAGTGCGGTGCAATCTGTACAGCGGTAAAACGGGGCTTGCCAGGGGCTGGGGCCAGTGGGAGCGGTCACTGTGAAATGGATGCAAGAGAAAGAAGTTTTGCAGATGGGTGTGGCGAGGCTGCCCAACAACGTGAGCGCACCTAACATCACTGAACTTCAAAATGCTCCGGAGGACGGACCTGGTGTGTCTTTCACCTCGATTTCAAAAGTCCGGGAGGAGAAGGAAACAAGAAATCTACATTAAATGCCTCAAATAGCAGGTTTGCATTTAAGGCTCGGCCTCTGACTTTGGAGTGCGGGTTCCCTCTCTCTGTTCCCAATTGCCTGGCTGGGGACCTTTGGAAAAGACACTTGTCATCTCCAAGACCTTCTTCACCTAATACATGGGCATGATAATTACGTCCTATCTGAGGGGACCGAGAGGATGAAAATAAGGTGACAGATGATTGTTTGCACAAGAACAACCGCTTGCTAAGCTGCTCTTCTTACGCAGGTTAATATATTTAGTTTAATGATTGTGACTGGGTCATCAACAGCTGAATTATTTATAGTATACAATCAGTCGACAGCCACAAGAGAAGATTTCGTTTTAGGGGAAAAACAGACAAGTTAGGAGTCGAAAGGCTCGGGCTCCAAGAGCGCCTGTGGCATAAGATCTGTCCGTGGCGATTAGGCACGACGCTGCGTCTCCCCCGCCGAGCTGCTCAGGGAGAGTCCGCGCGCGGATGGGGTGCAAAGATCACGGGAGAGGGCCGACTGCAGAGTCGGCCGAGGGGTGGCAGGATCCGAGGCACGGCTTCGGAGTATGCAAATCAGCCCGCTGGGAAAGCGGCAAGCAACCTGTGCGCTTTTCCCAGGCCCTGTAGAGACCCCAAGAAAAGGCACCCCCAAAACAGCCTGGGTTGCACATTTATAAATACCTCCTCGACGCATGCGCACTGGATTTTACGAGTGGCCTCGGGGCGCCGCATCAGTCCACTGCGCCTGCGCCATCCGGCTCTCCCTTTAGGAGAACTAGACCCGGCGGGGGGTAGAGGGGGGGAGTCCTATGGTCCCGCAAAGAAAATCGAATAGTAATGCGGTGGCTGCTGGGTTACTGTTTCCTCGTTTCTTACCTCATAGTGCTTCATGGTTCCGACTCCAGCTGGGGACGGCTACCTGCGGCGCGACACAGCACAGAACAGCTCCACGCGCTAGAGACAGGCGCTCTAGACTAACTGCGCCCCACCTCCGCCCCGCCCCTCCCAGCTCCGCGCGCCCAACTGACCAATCAGCACTGGAGGTGCCCACCCTTCGCCCCTCCCCAAAGGGCGGGCATGACCGGAGGCTCGCGGCTCGCACCACAGGACTGACCAATCACCTTAGGGGACCCACTGAGGAGGCGGAGCTAAAGGTAGGAGGGACTAAAAGAAGGGGCTTGACCTGCCACCAATCAAAAGGGAGCTTCAGCTCCTCTGGGTCCTTTGCTCCGCCCCGCCGAGGCGTCTCTGTGGAAACCAAGGGAAGCCGTGGTTACTATGGGGGGGCGGAGCATGAAGTTGAGTGACAGGAAGGGCAGCGTCCGCCCGGCTGGCTATGAGGCTGCGGGAGTTGCGAGGCAGACCGCGCCGCGGCGCTGGGGAGTGGCGGACAGGATCGGGGGACCCGGGCGCGAGCGGCCAGACTCCGCCTGTCACAGGTGGACGTGAACGGAAGAAAAGAGGTGACGTCAGGCTCCCTGGGAGCTCAGCCTGCACCCTGAGCCCAGCCTCGTTCTGGAGGTGTCGCCGCTGTCTTTCTGCCGCCCTCCTGCCCACCCTGCCCGGCCTCCAGGCCGAGGGCCCGGTGTCTCTGGGCGTCTTCCGGCGTGGTCACAGCTGTGTGGTCTGAGCCTGGGACGCCGAGGGCCGAACTGAGAGCGCTTCCGGTGTCAGAGGCACGGCTTCCAGATACAGGACAGTGCTGCCAGTGTCAGACGCGGGGTAAAAAGATGCAAGCAGAAAAGTTACTGCGTATCTTTTTGTGTTTGGTTACACCTTGAAACTGTATCTATAGATTGGTCTTTTTGAGACAGGGTCTCGCTCTGCAGTTCAGGCAGGCCTTGAGCTCACTTTGTAACACAGGCTTGGTCTCAAACTTGCAACGATCCTCCTGCCTCAGCCTCCCGAGTACTGAGATGACAAGCGTGAACCACCAAGCCCGCTAGAAATTATAATTTTTTTCGGTCCTGGGAATTGAACTGAGGGAGCACTGAGCTACATCTCCCCAGCCGTTTTTTTTTTTCTACCAAGGATCGAACTCACGACCTCTCGCTTGCCAAGCAGTCACTTGTGCTGCTGAGCTAAATCCCCATTTTGAAAGGAGGTCTCCTAACCAGGCATGAAGGACAGGGCGACACTCCTGTGATCCCAGCACTCCGGAGGCCGAGGCGAAAGGATTGCTGGGAGTTCAAGGCCAGCCTAGGCTACACAGTGAGTTCAAGCCCGGCATGGCCTACACAGTAAGACCCTCAAAAACCCAAGAAGGAAAGGAGAAGGGAGGGGAGGGGAGAGGAAAGAAGTAGGGTCTCATTAAATTAAATTGCCCAGCCTGTCCTCAAATTTGTAACCCTCCTGTCTCAACCACCCAAGGACCTGTGATGGAAATACAATATATTTTATATTATATTAAAATGCATTATTTAAATTTCCTGGTTTCTTTTTACTGTATTATTGAAGGGCTTGCAGCCCTTCAAACGCAGGGCCGCAAGCCTACTAGGCAGCCTGCTGTGAACCTCCTATGTGGTGATTTAAAAATCACAGGCACAGTTATGTTCACGGATCTCAAAATCTACTGGACACTGGTAGTCTGGGGTCATGGCTATACCCCATCATGACCTCCCCCCAGAAGATTAAACACACCTCACACACACCCACACACACACTCAAAACTTCAGGACAGGGCCAGGGACATGGCACAGTGGCACAGCACCTGTCTGACCAAGGTGAGGTCCTGAGTTCAAATCCTGGTACCAAAAAAAAAAAAAAGAGCCTGGCTTCCTTCTCCTTTTCTCCTTCTTTCGCCTTTTTCAGATCTCGGCCTTGAACCTCCCTCAGCCTTGGAACTTGGTTCTCAGAGGCTGGCATGGGTCCCCAGGAGAGCTCCTGACCGGCAGAGCACTGAGTCACAAAAAGCAGGTCGGGACCAGGGTGCGTGCTGGGGACTGAGTCATCCGGACTCTGCTCAGGAAACTCCGGACGCTGTCGCCTTTGGGAATTCTTACTGCAGGAGTCAAGGAAAACCCGAGCCTCCCCCGGCCCTTTTGAATTTGAGAGAAAGTCTTGCCAAGTTGCCCAGGCTGGCTTTGAACTTCTCATCCTCCTGCCTCAGCCTCCATGGTAGGCAGGATTACAGGTGTGAGCCGCTGTGCCTGGCTAAAACTGAAGATTTTTTTTCTGTTGGTAGTTGAGGTGCTTATAGTATCCTGAGGCTTTTTCTGTCCCGACAGGCCTCTGTGTCCCTCTTGGGACGTGAAGGGTCAGTATTTACCCAGAGGCCACGGCCTAGCTTCCCAAGGTGAGCTAGTTGAGACATCTAACCGTGCAAAGCCAGGCAGGCCATAGGGAACCCCTAAAATCCAGCCACGCCTTGGCACTTTCCTAGCTCTGCCAGTTTCCTGCTCCTCTGAGGCTGGCTGAGGTTAGCCACACTGTAACACTGGTTACAGTGTCCAGGCAGATGTCACGCAGGAGATCCCACACATCCGCCCACGAACTCTGCCCCCGGGAAACGCCCTTTGACAACCGCTTTTATGAGGCCAATATTCACTCAATAGGCCGCAAGTCAACACTGTGCACCTATTATGTACCAGCAGCCAGGCGCACAAATCAGTGCCAGCCCTCCTCACTCCCGGGAAGTGCTTGTCATGGAAAGGCAGATCCAGCCGGGAAGAGGACAGTCCCTCCATTGTCTGGTTTCCTCTGTGGTACCAGAGACTGAACCCAGGACCTTGGCCCTGAGACAGAATCACAGCTCCCCCCACACACACTTCTTTTAATTTTGAGCCAGCCGCACAGGTTAAATTCCAGCTCATAATCCTCCTGCCTCAGCCTCCCAGAAGACTGAGATTACGAGTGTGTGCCACTATGCCCAGTTTATTGATTTCAGATTTTGTTTGTTGGGTTTTTTTGTTGGGTTTTTAAGAGGGTAAAACAAAACATAACAATGTTTGTTGGTTTTTGAGATAGTGCCTCTCTGTAGACCAGGCTGCCCTTGAATTCCCTCTGGAACTCAGGCTGGCTTGGAACTCTTGCCAGTGGATTGTGCCGCCTCAGCCTCCTAGGTGTCCTGCATCTTTTTTTCTTCTTTTTTTTTTTTGAGACAAAGTGTGGCTTGCCTGGCAGCCAGTTCCTAAGCTCTGGTGAACAGCCCTCTTTGTCCCTCCTCAACCTCTAGAACAGCCAGGACAGCAGAAGACAACCTTATACCCCGGATGAAGACTGGCCATCGCTGAACCAACGTGACCCCCTCCCTCGGAGCCCGCCAAGCCTTTCCAGGGGACAGCTGCACGCTAACTGTAGGTGCCCACTCCTCGCCATGACTCGGCCTGCTCAGCCCAGCTGAGCCCGTCAGAACGAGGCCCTCAGGAAGGCAGGAACGGCGGACAGGTCTTGTGCTGCCGCGGGTTTGGGCCGATGAGAGCCTCCTTGGGTTTGGGCCGATGAGAGCCTCCTGAGGCCTTCCGAGAGGGGACCCAGGGGCCCTGGAGGCCGCCAGCCGAGGTACTCACTAAGGTTACTCACAGGCTGCCTTTGTGCCTCCCACGAGCAGGGAGGGCAGGGCAGGGCAGGGCGTCTCCAGGACCTGGCCCGGCTTGTCATCAGTGTGAGCGGGAGCCCAGCGGACAAGCCAAGGCTCCCCGGAAGTTTCTGCTGCGTCAGGAGCTGGGGCGAGGCTCCTGGTCCCCACGCTGCCTTCCCAGACACACAGGGGTTTTCTGGGGTTTTTGTTTTTTATAGTACTGGGGACTGAACTCAGGGCCTCGGGGCTGCTAGGCAAAGCCTCTAGCACTGAATTACATCCCCAACCCTGTTGAAATTTTGAGACAGGGTTTCACTAAAAATCGCATTGAACTTGAGATCCTCCTGCTTCTGCTTCCCAAGTAACTGAGAGTTGCATGGCACAGCCCAAGGCTCATTCTTTCTCATTCTCCCTCTCTCTCTCCAATGTCACACAAATGTAACCTGAGCTGGCCTCAAACTCATGATCCTCCCACGAGACCCTGTCTCCAAAAAACAAGAAAAAGAAAGTGGACTCACAAGGCTCTGTGAGTCTGACTTTTTTGTAATCAGATTTTACTGGGAGCCTGGCTTCTTTCACAAAGGCTGAGTTTGAAATGTACAAGCACCGTACCTTTACCCGGAACTCAGTCCCTGTCATGACTCAGTAATATTCCATCGTGTGGCTGGCTCAGTTTCTGTATCCATTCACCCACTGAAGGCCGTGTCTCTTTCTTTTGGTTTCACTTGGTTGATTTCAGGTTCTGGGGACTGAATCCAGGGATGCTGTAACACTGAGCTACATTCCCAGCCTGTTTTATTTTCTTGAGATAGATTCTCACTATGTAACTCGAGATCCTCCTGCCTCAGCCTCAGAGTCGCTGGAATTATAGTCCTGTGCCCAGCAAGGACATGTTGGTTTTAACCCGTGTTGGTGATTCCTCGCCAAACAAGCCCTTCTGTTATGAGGACCCCTTTCCTTTTCATGGAACCAGAGTGTCCCTGGAGGGATGAGGGTGGCGCCTGCGGCCCTCAGGTTTTGGAGACTGAGCCGCAAGGAGCGCAGGAATGCCGACGCACCCATTAACTTCTGTCACCCGAGTCACAGCGGACACAAGCTACTTCCGGTAAGCACTGGGCGTATGATGGGTCAGCATTCCCCTCACTGGGGAAGGCAGGTCACGTGACTGCTCAGAGCCTCAGTCTCCCCGGCTGTACACTGGGCTAAGGATGGCTAACTCAGGCTGCAGTCTTGTGCCACTGGGCTAAGTCCCCAGCAGTCCCAGCTCTTGGGTGTCAGGGTGGTTCTGCACCTCCATGGGTTCACAGGGTCTCAGTGGTGAGCACTGGCTTGGTGAGCACTGGCTTGGCGCGCATGCCTTGATCCAGGAAGATCCTCCTGCTTCAGCCTCCTGAGCGCCAGCACTGCAGCCTCCGGCCACTACATCCAGCTCCGCTGTTCTTACAGTGACACTCATTTCCTGGCCCCACTCCAGTTCACCCACATAGCAACACCAAAAGATACCATCTATTCTTATCTACCTCTTACAGAGCACAGACAGGCACCCTGAGAGACCATCGCACAAGAGCATCTCTGCAATAAGTAAATATCGAGTCCGTCCAGGGTTTGGGCTGGGGTGACTGAGCCCAGATTCCCCCACTAATTCCTGTGCCAGCCAGGGACCTTGCACAGGAACGGAACGCGCGGCAAGTGTGCACGCGTGGGTGCGTTTTCCATCCACTTCACGGCTAGGCCCGCAGCTCAGCGGCGAGTGTTTGAATATTATGTGCAAGTCACTGGGTTCCGTCCCCAGCTCTGCAAAAATAAGTAAATAAATAAACGTTTAAAAAACAGATTTATTTCAAGGACTTGGCTCTCACCCCCTGGTGAGGGGGTGGAAACGCGGGCAGAACTGCGGCATCTGTTCCGGGGTCCTCCCGAGCTGAAACCCACCACTGCAGATGTCGCCCACCCACCTCCGCGGGGACCTTTGACCCCAACCCCTCTGTCACATCTCCCGGCATCTTGGGCCCGGAACCCAGCAGCGCAGCCCCAGACCCGGAGGTTTGGCAGAGGCCGGCTTTGTGGCAGAGTTCTCAAGCGCCCTGCGGCTTTAAGGACAGCTGCTGGTCTTGAGTGTGGCGTCTGTGATTTTGCTGCTCTTTGGTCCCTCGAACCCAGGGCCTCGCACCTCCAAAACACACGCTCTATCCTGACCTACAAGCTCAGCCAGATTCACTTAAGTTTTTTGCTGGTTTTTTTTTTTTTTTTTTAAACAGGGTCTCGCTAAGTTGCCGAGGCTGCCCTCCAACTTGCAAACCTCCTGCCCCGGTCTCCCCGGTGCAGGGATTACACAGCTCTGTCCACGCAGGAGGCAGAATACGCGGGTGGGCGGTCGCTGTCGCCCCCGGGTGACCGCTGGGGGCCTGCGGCGGAAGGAGGTGAGGCCGCCCAGCTGCCCGCAGGACCCCGTGCGTGCTCCAGGGCCTGGGCGTGGGAGCTGCAAACCCCGGGGCCGAACGCTCCAGCGCCTTCACCGAGCGCGTCCTAACCTATGGACCCGGGCAGGAGGCGGGCGCACAACAGGTCAACGAGGCAGCGAAAGAGCGTTGCGATTGGCTGTCGTCGCAGGGTGGGCGGGACTCCTCGGCCTAGTACGTGCAACGCGAGGAGGCGTTGCCAGCGCAGAGCGGGGAGGAACACGACCTCTGGCGGACGGCGGTTGGCGGCAGGGCCCCGCCCCGGAAGTTTACGTCACGTATCTAGAGGCGGTGATTGGCCGATGAGGCTCAGAGGGCGGGGCAGAAGGTTCTGGAGGGGGCTGGCGGGCTCTGGAAGCTTCCGCCGGACGGGTATATACAGTCCCAGACGGGGCGGCGGCGGAGCCGGGGACGGTGGCGGCGGGCGGTGGGCGCCATGGGGAAGGATTACTATCAGACGCTGGGCCTGAGCCCCGGCGCGTCCGACGAGGAGATCAAGCGCGCGTACCGCCGCCAGGCGCTGCGCTTCCACCCCGACAAGAACAAGGAGCCCGGGGCCGAGGAGAAGTTCAAGGAGATCGCCGAGGCCTACGACGTGCTGAGCGACCCGCGCAAGCGCGAGATCTTCGACCGCTACGGCGAGGAGGGTGCGTGCGGCCCGGCGCCCCGCGGTCCCGGCCGCGCCCCCGCCCTGCAGGGCGCGGAGGCGGAGCGGGCGCCGAAGCTTCCAGCACAGCGGGCGGGGCGGGCGCGGCTGTGCCAGTTTGCTTTTTATTTTTATTTTTCTGCGGTGCTGGGAATTGCACACAGGGCTCCCGCGCTAAGCTACTTTTCCCAAACCCTCGGTCTTTTGAGTCTTTGTTCGTTTTTCTCGCGGCGGCCTTCCTGCCTCTGCCTCTGGAGTGCTGGGTTTGCAGGCCTGCGCCACACCCTCTGTTTTCTAAAAAGAATGTTTTTGGGTGTTTTGGTTTTTTTTTGAGATCTGGTCTATGAAATGGCCCAAACTGGGCACGGACCTGGCGATCGGCCCTGCCACAGCCTCCCCGAGCGCAGCTGAGGTCGCAGGCGTGCAGCCGCGCGCCTGGCTGAAACAGCAGCGTTGCTCCGCCTGCTCCTCGCCTGCCCCGGGGACTTTTAACGCTTGCACCCACGGCTCGCCCCGGCGTGGGCCTCTCCCGAGCTCTGCGCCTGCAGCGTGGGGCTGGGAGCCGGGGTGGGCGGGCGGCGGGCTGAGACCTACAGGTGGCCCCCTCGGAGCGCGGGCGCTGGCTTTATTTTGTGCATATTTGTTTTGCAAGCAGGGTTTCACTCTGCAGCTGAGCTTGGCTTTGAAACCAGTTAACGTAGCGCGGGCTGGCAGGTCGGCAGTCCTGCCGCAGCCTCCCGAACTCCGCGATCGCAGGCCTGGGCCGCTCTGCTGCTGGGGTTGGCAGAGGCCCGGCGCGCTGGCGTCCTTATCCCTGCCGGGCTCCGCCTTCCTCTCCCAGGTCCCCAAGCCTTTCCCCCTTAGGGAGCCCCGGGAAGCCGTCTGACTTCCGGTCTTGCTTTTCAGGGCTCAAGGGTGGAGGCCCCAGCGGCGGCGGCGGTGGCACCAACGGGACCTCCTTCAGCTACACGTTCCACGGGGACCCGCACGCGATGTTCGCGGAGTTCTTCGGCGGGAGAAACCCCTTCGACACCTTCTTCGGGCAGCGGAACGGCGAGGAGGGCATGGACATCGACGACCCGTTCTCCGGCTTCCCCATGGGCATGGGCGGCTTCCCCAGCATGAACTTCGGCCGCTCGCGGTCCGCGCAGGAGCCCGCGCGCAAGAAGCAGGACCCGCCCGTCACCCACGACCTGCGCGTCTCGCTGGAGGAGATCTACAGCGGCTGCACCAAGAAGATGAAGATCTCGCACAAGCGGCTCAACCCCGACGGCAAGAGCACGCGCAGCGAGGACAAGATCCTGACCATCGAGGTGAAGAAGGGGTGGAAGGAGGGGACCAAGATCACCTTCCCCAAGGAGGGGGACCAGACCTCCAACAACATCCCCGCCGACATCGTCTTCGTGCTGAAGGACAAGCCGCACAGCGTCTTCAAGCGGGATGGCTCCGACGTGGTCTACCCCGCCCGGGTCAGCCTGCGGGAGGTGAGGGC
>PVJX010051816.1:0-10175 GCA_004027295.1 Dolichotis patagonum | reverse complement strand
TCCGGGCCTTGCTCACTTCCCGAACCTGAACTGGACGTGCACTCCTGGACCTGTGGCCGCTGCCACCCTTCGCCCGTAGGACCCACTTCTCCACCCACCCACACACCCTTTATTTTTCTTCCTTCTCCTCCTCACCTTCCATTTCCTCTTTTCCTTTGTCTCTCGTTTCTTCCTTTTATTCTGTCTCTTTTCTTTGCAGATCTCCCCTTCCTACAAAAATAACCTGTGCTCCTGCCAAAAACACCAGAGGAAGCTAAAACCGACCTAAGGTGGCCCAGTACGCCCACCTTCTCTGTCCCCGCCCCAGTGTCCTCCGCTTGCCCTGCTCACTGGCCACGGCCTCTCTTCCCACGCCCGGCTTCCCCGCCAATTACAAGTTTATTGGGGTCCCTGATCCTAAGGAGGCCAGGAGGTAACTGCGGTGGACACCCATGAGCCGGGGGTGTCCCTTACTATGAGCCAAGTCAGGTCACTGCACACCCTCAGGTGACCGGGACTAGGACCGGACACAGGCACAGCTTCAAAGATGGCAGCTTTGCCACACTACACCGCCTTGCGGAGAGGCAATCTGATTTCGGTTTTGTATTTTCCCAGTTCTCCGCTCTTCTTTAAGTGAAAACCACATAACACATAAATCCATCACCATTATTAGATTTTAAATACAGAACATAGAACAGAAAACAAAATCCTTGATGAGGGTGAGATTTCTCAAACTGCAAAGCAGGCCCAGCGGTGAGTGCTGAAATCAATTTATCTGAGCAAGTCAAGCATTTTGAAGGGGCGAAATAGAATAAAAATACCTGTGTATATTTCACCTAGGGAACGGTTTCGGCCACTTTGGTTTCTGACTGTATGTGTGACTGTGTGTGTGTGACCAGGTGGCTGATGTGAAATGTCTTTCTCTGTAGATCAAAGCTGTCAGGAAACGTGTCACATTCTAGGTTGGTTTTCTGTGGTGGAGATCAAGCCCCCACATACCCGCACATACTCCTTGTGCTGTTCCCTGGCAGTGTCCTCTGGGCAGGTCTGACCTGCGTGACCTGTGTCTGGTCCCATCCTGGATGCTGAGCATGGGGAACTCGGCTCTGTCCCCCAGGAGTGCTGGGCCCATGGCCAGGAGGAGGTGAGAGCCCTGCCACTGTTGCGTCACCATCACCAGCACCCAAGGCCCAGGTGGACACAATACCGTTCAGCCTTGGGCAGGGAGAGAGAGGAGACACAAACAGCGAGCGAGTTCATGGAAAAGGTTGTATTTGTCCCTCCGCAGGAAGACGTGGGAGAAAAGACGTCCTTGGTGGGAGCCATAGCAACACCCCGGACACCAGAGAGCAGCAGGGTGGCAGGGTCACAGAGAAGAGCCAGAGAGCGGGGGCCATCGGCCGGGGCTGGAGAAGCCAGTCTGGCATCTCCACTGAGCCTGCGGGGACCAGAGCTTCAGGAGCCCGGAGGGAGGAGCCTCAGAGGCCTGGGATTCGGTGGGCATCCATCCATCCAGTGTCCAAAGCTGGGGCGCTTCTGGGCAGGTGGCATCCCCTGTGGCCCGGCAGCTCTCCCTGGAATTTACCTGGGGGGAAATAACCCAACCAGCGGGCAAAGGAGGAGAGACACCGGTGTGGACAGGAGGAAGTGACGTAGGTCAGTGTTGGGTCCAAGGCAGGTAGGTGGCAAGGGCATGCCAATCGGTCACCCGAGGCTCCCCTGGGATGAATGTGCCATCGGCCCGTGTCCTGGAGGAAGGCACCCAGGCCCACCTCGCTCTCGGGCAAGTGGGCCACGGTGTTTGGGAGGAGCTGTCCCTCCACCCTCAGCTATTAAAGTTCTAACCTCCAGTTCCTCCTCATATGACCGTATTTAGAAATGAGGCAAAGAGGTGATTAAGCTACAATGGGTCATCAGGGTGGGCCCCAATCCAATCTGCCTGACACCCCAAAGGAAGTGATTAGGACCCGGACCCAGGAAGGCAAAGGCTGTGTGAGGACACGTGAGGGACCCCACCTTCACGCCAGGGAAGCCCTTGAAGGAGTAAGTCGTTCAAGGCCGGGCCTGCGGGGCTTCCTGTGGTGCCCCTGGGTCAGCTGGAGCCTTTGCCCAGCCCCCTCCTTTGCAGGCGGCTGAAGCCCAGCGGATAGCCTGAGCCAGCACCCTTCCTCTCCCAGGAGAGGGGTCTGAATGGGGTGCTGAGTCTGTGGGCTGTTTTCTAAAGATCCGCAAAGGTGCGTACACGCACACATGCACACACACACACACGCACGCGCATGCACGGCTCTGGAAAAATCCACCCGCGGGAGTCACAGTCGGCACTGCGTGGGTGGATTATGAGTGTTTTCTTGCTTCTTTCTTACTGCTTATCCGTAACCTGAGATTTTTCTGTAGTGAACATGCATTGCTCTTATGACAGAAAAATACAACTCAAAGCAGCTGAAACCATGGCGGTGGGAGAGAAGCGCCAGGAGGGAGCTGGGTGGGCCTGAGGAAATGGGGCTGCTGGGGGCCTGCTGTGGAAAAGGAGAGTGGGGGAGGGGTGCTGGCCACACAGGTGTCAGGTGAGCACACTCAGGACTCTGAGCTTAAGTGTGTCCCACACTCAGTTATGCCTCCTCCACTGTGGACCCGACGTCCCACGTAACTGGGCATTGTGGGTTGTTTGCTTGTTAGCAGCGACTGCCCGCTCTGCCACCCAAAACCCACTTTATCACAAAGCGCCAGCGCTGCCCTTCAACCTGAACGATGAGGTTTCAGTTTAGAAAAACTCACAATTGACATCTTTTGTCCTAAAAGAAAAACAGGTAACATGCATGCCATAGGTTCACCACCACTGCCCTGGTCCCTGAGACCCTGTCATCCTCGGGCTCTGCAGGGCCTGACCAGGGCAGCCCCGGGAAGCACAGCTGGGGCAGAGAGAGGGCAAGGCAAGAGCCTGAGCCAGGTCCTGGCCGCACAGCTGCTTCCCCACCCAGCGCCTTCTCCCCAGCCCCGCACACATCTCGTCCTGTCGCTGCGCCTTTGCAGATGGGCACTGCTAACTCCTCGCCAGTGCTGCACCCTGTCGACACCCTGGTGGCTCTCAGAGCTGATGCTGGGAGCTCGAATGGGCACACGGAGCTGGCAATCTGTGCAGTGAACATCTCCGGCACAACAGAGAGAGGGTCAGAGAGCAAAAGTGGAAAATAAGTGACTCCAAACTCCCAGGGCCACCAGCTCCCAGGATCACCAAAGTCAGCTACATCTCCCACAGCCTGGCTTCCCAAGGCAAACAGCTCGTCACCTTGCACAGCAAAAGGGACCTGCCCACGACGTTGGCTCAGGGAGAAGACCCTGGGCTACCAGGGATCACCCCAGGGGTCCCCATAAGAGGGAGGTGGGGTGTCCAAGAAGAGAGGAATGAATAGTGCTCCCATGTTGGCTTTGAAGATGCAGGAAGTGGCCACCAGCCAAGAGCTGGGGTCTTCAAACCCTGGGAAAGGAAAAAAAGAAAGGATCCCTGTACCCCATGGGTCTTCAGATGGGTGTGGCCTGGCAGGCGCCTTGACTTCAGTCCAGTGAGACCCGTTGTGACTCGAGACCCCAGAACTGTGAGGAGCACATTCTGGTGGCTCCAAGGCACTAGGCTGCAGGCATTGTCGTGATGATGGAAAAAGTCACCCACCTCCCTGAGGAGCCAAGGAAAGCAGACAATAGCAACAGCTCCCCACCACCGCCACTCGGAGGCGGTCACAGGTGGGCCTGGACTCACTTTACCTGGGAGGGCGCAGTCTGGGCAGCAGGTCTTGGCCACAAGGGGCCCGGCCACATCCACTCACCTGCTTCTGGAGACTGGAGCCACCATGCAAGAGGCCACCGAACTCCCGGCTTCTCCATGCTGAATGCGACCCCAACAAGCGCAGCGTAAAGGAGGCGGAGCTTCACTTAGCTCATGCTTTAAAGAGGATCAGTCCGTGGACAGCTGGCTGCAAGGCGAACCATCATGGCGGCCGGGTGCGATGGAGCAAAGCTGCTGCGTTCACAATGACTGGGAAGCAGAGATGAGAACAGTGCCGGAGAGGAAGGGGAGGGGACAGGAGACCAACGCAAGGCCACGCCTCCACAGGGCACCCAGACAGGCCCACTGCTGTGCTCCGCACCCACACTCAGCAGGTCCCAAAGCCAGTCTGGTAGTTGCTGCACCCTAATGGCTGTCATCATCTACTCTGCAGGGTGACCCCCGAGTGGCCTGGGGCTGCACCCTCTGATGCTCCCTCCCTTGCTGCTGTTGACCACAGGAGACCAGCAGAAGAACTGCCCCACTGAGCCCAGTCAAGCCACAGAAGCAGGAGAAATCATCCAATGGGTATTTTCACCACAGGTTCTGTGTGGCCTGCTATGCAGCAGTGCAAGGACCAGCCCCGCCTCTGGAGAACACCAGGGTGACAGGAGGAAGAACACAGTTGGGAAGAGTCCTGGGCCCTTCCAGTACACCTGCACCCCACTGCATGGCTGAGCTGGAGGGCCCTCCATGTGGGGATCAGGCACCTCCATTTGTAGTAGGAGAGTCCAGAAGAGGTGAGTGGGGGACAGAGGAGAGGTCACCAGAGGAGGGCCAGGGGTTGGGGCTGCTCCCTGGGTGTGTGGTCTCCTTCGGGGGTGACAGTGTGTGCAGCCAGCCAGAGGGGTGGCTGCACAGCCCGAGGAAAGCACAGAGCACCACCCAAGCACGCGCTTCAAGATGGCTCATTTGATGTTTTGAGAATGTTTCCACAATAAAAGGAAATTATGTGGAGTGGGAAAGCAAGTTTGCCGAAGGAGATGCACAACACGATACCATGTTTGTGAAAAGCACGCAAATAACCTAAAACATATGCACGGACACGCACACGGAGACACAGTGAGAACATAACGCCATGAGGGGGCCTGAAGCAGCCTCCCGAGGTGTCTCCGCGGGGAGCAGAGGAACCCGGCCAAATCTAATGTTTATTTCATGTTCAAAAACCAAAAACTAATGTTGCTCTGCATTGGATCTGAGTAGTGGGTGTGGATGTGGTTATATTTTCCTCTGTACTTCTCTGTATGTTTGAAATATTTCATAATTTAGCATAGAGAGCAGAACCGCTCATCCTGTCCTACCCACCCCCACCTCCCACCCAGGAGGAGAAGCCATGAGACCTCGGGCCAGGCTCCTCGGCGGGCCCTCAGGGTTCCTGCCATCCAGCGCCAAGTCCTCTGAGCAGAGGCACCCATGGAGCCTGAGACCTGGCTCCCTTCTCATCCAGGGTGGCACTGGGCCCAGGGTCAGCACAGATGGGCTGGGAGGTGCCAGCTCCAGGGAGTGTGACGTGTGGTGCCCTCCAATGCCAACACCGCCAAACGGCACTGCCCGGGGGCTCCCTCGGTTTAATTTCCCAGCAACTCTCCCCAGAAGACCAGGTTATAATTCCCGTTTTGCAGATGGGGAAATTGAAGCAAAGAGGTCCCATGACCCAGCTAGCAGGAGGCAGAAACAGGAGTCTGCCAGGCAGCGGGGCGGATGTGGCCCCACCCAGATCCCAGAGGCTACTTGTGTTTCCCTGGCTGCACCAAGCTCAGGGGCTGGGGGCACTTCCTGTAGCGAGCAGGGGGCATCACGCCAGTCCCGCGGTCCTGGGCCTTGTGCTGCACACTCCAGTGAAGGAAGAGGCATCCAGAGGTGACCACTGGGCAGGTCTGGGGGCTCTGATATTGGCTCGATGGCCACCCACGACCTGCCTAAAAACATCGCACAGCCTCGGGGACGAGAGTTTGTAAAGCACTCCAGCCACGGAGCACTGTGGTTCTATCTCTGTTCCGGGTGAATGGAGTCAGCCCAGGTCAACCTGGAGCTCCTGAGCTGCAGGGGGCCGGACAGGCAGTGAGGATGAACATGGGGTGAGGGGGTCACAGGGTGAGACAGGAAGCTCAGCCTGGGGAGACCCTGACACACCCATGCATGTTCCAAGTGGAAAGGATAAGGAAGGACAAGCAGCCACGATCCTGCCGGCCTCAGTTTCCTCTCTCTGTGGGCTGGTGCAGTCCTGCCCGCCTGGTTGGACGTCCCCAGCTCCATGCGTGAGAGCTGCTGCTGCTATTTCTAAGGACCCTGTTCCTGAGCCAGGAGAGGTCGGACAGGGCAGAGGGCGCTCTGTGGCCTCTCCACCTGCCATGGGCCGCTCACAAATCAAGTGCCCTCCACCCCTGGATTCTATGTCACACACATGCCCTGGGTGTCACACACGTGACCAACAGCCTGGAGCCAGAGCTGCCACCCAGACCCCTCCCTGAGGCAGAGAGCAATTTCCCTCTCACCTGGGACTTCCAAAGAGACTGCTGTCGTGGGCCTGTCCCCTCTGCCCTGCTCTTGCACTGCCCCTAAGTTGCCTTCCTGCTGGCCCTGAGAGGCCCCTCGGGTGCCCCGAGGCAAAAATTGGTGGGGGCAAAATGTGGACACCAATGTGTCAGGACAGAGGGTGACCACCACTGCACACAGCGACCGAGGCTAATGGTCTCCCCGTCCCCCATCTCCCCATTCATTATAGGAGGGACCCCAACAGCTTGTGCATCCCGTCGTTCTTGGGGACACAGTGGAGTCAGGACAGGCTCAGATCAGTAGGATTTCCTGGGGCCCGAGGAGGTGGGGAGCAGGCAGTGGCCTCAGGGGAGATGGGGGCGGCAGGCGGCTCCAGGATGGGGGCTGCTCCGCCCTGGGCCCAAAAGGGCTGGAAGATTCTTCCTTTTTTCCACCGAGCAGCCCAAGAACTTTATTTGTGTTTATCGCACAGGCTTGCAGCACAGTGTCTACACTCCGGCGAGGGTTCGATACGCATATCGCGTCCTGACATTCTCCTCCCTCCCCTCCACCCTCTCTGCCCAGATCCCTTCATGGTCTGTCTCACAGGAGGGACCCGAAACATAAACAGCTTACAGAGCAGATGCCCCAGTTCTTTACGCCGTTCTTTCCACAGCCGCCCTTGGCTTCACAGGGAGGAGCCCTCCCCATCAACAGCAGGGCCAGACCCAGTGCCGGGCAAGGGGCGGACAGTCTGCCGACGTGCTTGCTGTACAGGTCACGGGCGATGGAGACCCGGCTGTGCCACCCACTGCCCAGATGAGAACCACCTGTCACCTCTCAGCATCAGCCTGGGCCTTCCTGTGTTTTCTTGGCCCACTCTACCCCAGCCCAAATCCGTGCTGTCCTGCTGGTAACTGTGAGACCCTGGGCACCAGACTTAGCCTCTGTGCTTTGGCTTCTTCCCCGAGGCACAGGGCTGGAAGCCTGCCAAGGAGGGGTGTGTGTGCCCAGGGAGAGAGGGTCCAGGTAACTGTGGGCTGCACCCCTCAGCAAGAGGAACTGTCCGAGGGCAGAGAAGGCAGATGAAGCCACCTGGTGGGCATCTTGGCTAAGATCCCAGGCCTGGTTGTGCCAAGAAATCTAAGGGAAACTGAGTCAAGGGTGCAACCCGCTTGACTGGTGGTCTTTTGGCCCAGTACCATATGGCCCCTCCCGACTGCTGGTGCCATGCACGGAACTCTGATAATTCCCATGTAGAGTCTGAGCCCCCGAGAGTCTGTGTTTAATGCAGAGCAGTCTCTGCTAAAGAGGGGACCACACCCCGGGCAGGGCACACATGGCCCACGCTCAGGTAAGCCCTCTCCCTACACAGACATACACACGGTGTGTGTGCACGCATGCTACACAGACACACAGCCCTGCACCCGCAGTGCACAGGCCAGTCAGCACAGACCCAGGGACCCCCCACACACATCTACACATGCACACGCAGGCCCTGGTGTCACACACAAGCCCTCACACACACATGCACAAGCACATGCAAGCATGTGTACATACATTTAACCCCCCTTACTCAAACCACGGCCTCCTACCACCAGACCCTCCGCTTCCTGCTTCTCCTCTCCGCCCCCAGCCTTCTGGAGCAGAGGGAGGGAGTCTTCAGGGGCCCTTCCATCCCTCTACCCATCCCCCCACCCATCTATCCATGTCTCCAGCCACCCACCCCTCCATCCCTCTGTCTAGCCATCCATCCCTCTGTCTAGCCATCCATCCCTCTATATATCCACCCCTCTACCCATCCCACTGTCCCAAACCCCTCTATCCATCCCTCTGTCCCTACATCCCTCTACCCATCCCTCCATCCTTCTATTCATGCACCCAGGCCTCTATCTATCCAGCCCTCCATCATCTATCCATCTCTCTAGCCATCATCTCTCTGTCCCTCTATCTGTCTATCCCTCTACCCATCCCTCTGTCCCTCTACCCATCTATCCTTCTATCCATCCAAATCAAAATCCAAGTGGCTGCAGTGGGAAGCAAATCAACAAATACTCCCTCTGGGCTGGACCAGGAGACTCAGGCCATCAGCAGGACAAATGTGGTGAGTCTCTTACCAGGCCCTACATGACGCCCAGCCTGCCCCGCCATGAGGATTTGGGAGCTCGGAGTAGCTGTGCTGGGTCGCAGTTCTCATAGGCCTGAGAGTCCGCAGGGAGTGGGGTATCTCACATCAGTATGATCTGCACATCTCGGGACCCCATCTGTGCAGCAAAGCCTTTCTCACCAGGTTGGAGGATGGGGCAAGGCCAGGGCCTCCCAGAGGAGAAACATTTGTGTAACTTCCAGAAATATGACTGTGTCGTCAGAAGCTCATGAACTCCGCTAATAAACTGCAAAACATAAGTTTCAGTTCTGCTTGGTGCCATGGAAAACACGACAGCTGGCATCAATTAGGGTGGCTTCTGCCTTGGAGCACTGAGTCCCCTCCAGTGGGTTCCTTGAAGGGTGCAGGCACTTCCTGAGCTCCGCTCCCCACCCCACAGTCGCCCTCAGGACTGGCATCCTGCAAGGCTGGTGACAAGCAGGCTGCTGCTTTCCTCTGACATAAGCAAGCCCGACCCCAAAGGCCTCGGGGCAAACAGGCCTCCCTCCCACGGTCCCCCCAGTGCGGAAGTTCCTTGAGACCCCCCCCTTACTGGCCCCAGTTGAGGCACGTGACTTTTCAGAGCCCAGCCCTGGAAGAAGAGTTTTCCATTTCATCCGATACCCGCCTCCCCCACCTCCTTCCAATAATGAACCCCACACTGAACCCCCTTTTCTGCAGGAAGCCACACATTCAGTCTGGTTTTAACAGGACCAGTCCCAAGAGACCACTAGAAAAGGCTCATGGCCCACACCTGCCTTTGCTTCCGTGCCTGGAGATTTATTACATGGACCCTGGGAGAACTCTTCCCTCCAGCTGTGATCACAAACTAGTTTTTAAAAATACAGCCTCAAACCAGGAACAGGCTGCACTCCTGTAATCCCAGCACTCAGGAGGCAGAGGCAGAAGGATGGCACAAGTGTAAGGCCGGCCTGGACTCCATAGTGAGACTGTCTCAAAAAGCAAGAAAAAGTAAAAGTAAAACTACAGTGTCGAGGCTTTTTGTTCCCTACATGGAAAGAGCTGAGCCAGAGGTAAGAAGAGCAGGGAGACAAGAGTGAGAAATTGAGTCCCACTTACACAGTCCAGCTCCTGGATTCAGCTGTGCCTGAAAGCGGAGCAGAGATGGACATCCTGCTTTTTTGGTTTAGAGCGAGTCGTGCTTTGTCATCGGCAACACTACAGTTTGCTTACTCAGTCTACAGACATTTATTGAGTGCCTGCTGTTTGCCAAGGGGTACACTGAGCACTGAGACACGATGGCAATGCCCACTTTGCCCCTATGCAAAGACGGCCACAGTCCCTCCTTCCCTCAGGAAGCCACAGGCCTGGCACTGCTATTCACCCGGAATGACTCGTCACACTTGCCACATGTGTTCCTTCACCCATCACGGCCTCTGGGCTGGACAGCCATAGCTCGTGGGGCCAGGTCCCATGCTGTGACAGGAAGACAGAGTGGGAGAGCCTGGTGCATAGTGGCAGCGGTCACCACCCCCTGTAGGGCTGCGCAGCTGAAGATCTCAGGAGGAGACCAGGCTGGGGCCCAAGAGCTGCTCCAGCACCCAAGACCCAAGGCCCGGGCAAGCAGACAGCAAGCAAGACCCAAAATGGTGGCGATCAGCCAGCAGGCCACCCAGCAGAGTAAAATCTACACAGTGTCAGTGGCAGACAGACAGACAGGCAGATAGGCAGACAGACAGGCAGGCAGACAGGCAGACAGACAGGCAGGCAGACAGACAGGCAGGCAGACAGACA
>PVJX010051815.1:0-10289 GCA_004027295.1 Dolichotis patagonum | reverse complement strand
GGCTTTATTCTATTGTGTTATGTTTGATATTATTGTAATTGAAACTATGCTCAACTATAGCAGAGTAAGAGATATGGTGTTAGATACTGTTGATGTCCAGTTGACTTAATGTAAAGTACTGTGTTGCCTATGTTGTCCTCTTCTGATCTGCTCTGTACTGCCCCCTTTTGTTTTATTCTCTTTTAAATTAAAAAAAAATTTAAAAAAAAAGAAAAATGGGCAAAAAGTCATAAATGGGGAATAAGAAAAATGACCAAACGCAATACTAACAGAAATACAATTTAAAACCAAAATAAAATTTATATGATATTTCACGTTTCCTAGTCTGACAGTCCCTGGTGTTCTTGGCAGTGGGAAATATCAGGAACTCTTCACTGCTGGTAGAAGTGTAAGTTGGTATTCCAACTTTGGAGAATGATTGGGAGGGGAAAGTTGATGCCTCTCTTATTTATGTACTGTTTCTTTTACATAATTCCCTGTGACTACCCCTAGGCATTCCTTGAGAAATCCCTGTACTTGTATGGAGGAGATACTTATAAGACTGTTTAAAGCAGCATTGTCTTCAGTAGCAAAATCTTAAAAGCAACTTAAATACACATTAATAAAAAATGGATAAACTGTAGAATGTTTATGTCTTAGTCACCTTTTTGTTTCTGAGACAGAATATCCAACACTCAGAGCCTAAGGGGGAAAAGCTTATCTTGCTCACATTTACAGCACATCGTCAGCAGGCTCTAAGGCAGAGCACCACACTGCAGAGGGATGAAGGAAGTCACTGTCCCTTTAATGGCAACTCTGGGGCTACATACTCACCTTTTAAAAGCTCTGCTTATCAGCTAATGAGACCTTTAGAGGACATTTTTTATCTAAGCTCTGACCCCGAAAAGACTCATGGGTACCTCTTTACTGTAAAATGTATTTATTCCATTTCTAAGTGTCACCAAAATCTTTAAAAGGAGTTGGAAAGGGAGATAATATCTTTCCAAGTCACACCCCCAGTGACCTGCTTCTTTTTACCAGACTCTACCCTTAACATCAGCTATAGCACCCACAGTACTTAATCACCATTTCAATGCCCAGCCTATAGGCAAATGAGGCATTTCAGGAACACACACACTCACTCTCACTCTCTCTCTCTCACACACACACACACACACACACACACACACACACACACTCTCTCTCTCTCTCTCTCTCTCTCTCTCTCTATATATATATATATATATATATATATATATATATATATAACAGTTGATACAGTGGTACCTCCATTCACGAATTTAATTCTTTCCATAATTCTAGTTGCAAACTAAACCAGACAAGAACCAAATCAGATTTCTCCATAAGGTCAACATTGAATGTAACCTAATCACTAAATTTGATTCAGTTATCATCCAGCTGGGTTTATGACCAGAATTGTAGAAAGAATTAAGTTCATGAACTGAGGTACCACTGTATAAAGGAATGACACATAGTTATTAAAATGAGTTTTCTAGAATTACAGATCAGCATATTTAAAAATCCATGTTCAATCCTTGGTGAATAAAGTTATAGAAGAATGAATATAGGGTGATATCTATAGAAAAATTCTAAAATATGGAAAGCATGATATATTACTTAAAAATTCAAAATATATAATAAGATCAGAACAATAGAGATAGAATTGACATGAGCTGTCAGTTGTTTTGGTATTGGTTTTTATAGTTTGATAGTGAATATGTAGGTGTTCATTGTATTTTTTTCATTCCTTTTTGTATTCTTAAATATGTAATGAAACTTTTGGAAAACATTATCAAAAATGCTACAGGTTGATTAGGACTAATTTAATCCATGTCTTGTTTATCCAAAAACCTATGGCCATAACCCACCATGCAGAGCATTGCCAATTCAAGACCCATATTTTTCTTCAAGTTCTCCTGTTACATGCCTTCCTGTTCAAATAACAGAAAAAGAGAAAATGTACTTCTTTATGGTTCTGTACATTTTGAAAGTGATGATTTATAATATTTTTATGAACTAGGGGGAGGACTAATTGGAAGAAAAGGCTACGTAGGCACACTGGGGAAGAATGACACCATGATGTGTGCGGTGTACGGATGGACTGAAGAGATGACTTTTTCTGGAACATCCACAGGAGATGTGTGTATCTGGAGAGATGTCTTTCTTGTAAAAACAGTTAAAGCACATGACGGGCCAGTGTTCAGTATGCATGCATTGGAAAAAGTAAGTAACCTAAAGAGATTTTTAAATTAAATATAATCTCACTGTGAAATATAGAGCAATTTTAGAAGTAAAGGAACATTACTTTTCTCCTTGGTTTAGCTGCCCTGTTATATTGTGGGCTGAAAGTTTTGAGGGATTTGCTTGTCTTTTTTTCAAAGTCCTGAACACAGAATGATGTAGATCTGATCTGATGTGTAAAAAAAAGTTTAATATTTATTAAGTATGTATTATATGTGAAAATTGTGCTAGTACATTACATTTAATCACCATATGCTGTTCAATAAGTGCCATTACTATGACCTCTTTTAAAGGATGAAGTTAAGACTCCAGAATTTTGACATTATGGCACACACCTGTAATTCTAGTACTTGGGCAGCTGAGGCAGGAGGATGGCGAGTTCAAGACGACCCTAAGATACATTGTGAGTTCAAGGCCAGGCTGAACTACATAGCAAAATCTTGTTACAAACAAAACAAAATACAAAACAGCAAAATACAATACAGCAAAATACAAAAACAATTACAGAACACTTCAGGACAATACATGTAACTTGCTGAAAGTGGTAGATCTAACTCATGCTTCCAAATTAGAATCTGTTTTTAACATCCTAGCCTAGAATGATGTATATTATCATTTTGAATAGTTTTGCTGATTTTGTGTTGATGTTTTAAAAACCATAATGGATTCTTAGCTAATTCATGTTACTTACAAACTAACCTTTGGCTGTGTCTGTCCTCTTGCGTTTTTAAATACAAAGCTATTATTTTTAATACATTTAGAATTTTTAACTGAAACCTTTCATTTTCACAGGGATTTGTAACAGGAGGAAAAGATGGTGTAATAGCTCTTTGGGATGACTCCTTTGAAAGATGTCTCAAGACCTATGCTATAAAAAGATCAGCTTTGGCCCCAGGATCTAAAGGTGATTTGGTTAGTTTATTTTGTAGAAAAATAGATTGTTGATTAATATGCTTGATTATTGAGATGGAATACATGGATTATATTTTTACCTTCTCTACTTGATGACATCACAGTTAAATGGGAGAAGTCACTTAACTTGATTCTGCAATCATTAATGTTCTTTCAAAAATCTACTTTCTGTGATATAGATGATAAAATATTAGCCAAGAACAGTATTATTAGTATTAATTTTTAACATTTGTAATTTTCCAGGAAAAATTTCATGCAAACATCATATTTATCACCAATCAGGAATTTATTTTCAGACTTGGCACTTGTTTTACCTTGGTGTTCTTTCCTCCTGCCTCTGTAGCCTCACAGGCTCTTTTGCCCTTTGCCCTTCACTGTATTTCTTCCTCAAAGCACTATGCTGCACTCTTTCGGACTTCCAGGCCTTTCCCCATGCTATTACTTTTGCCTAGAATTTGTTCTTCTCTCCTCCTGCCCACTCCATTTACCTAACCACATGCTCAGTTTTCAAATTTCAAATGCTATCTTATCCTTTTCTTCCCCTAAAGTGAGTAAAAACTTCTTAGTATATGCTCCTTTTCCCATATGCTCCTTCCATGAGCTCACTGTATGCTCTGTAAGGGACAGAAACTGGGCCTATATCATGTTTACCAATATATTACTGAAATCTAGTTTAGAGTATTGTTAAGTACTCAAAGAAGAACATGAAGTGGCAAGGAGGGACTAATCTAAGTGTTAAAGTAGTTGTCAGGATGGTAGGAGGGGATCTGGGATGGAACAGAATTCTATATAAGTGTGCTTATTTTGAGATTAATAAATAATTGAGGGAGGTGCAGTGCATTATAATAAAAATATAGAGGAAACAACCTTGTAATATTATTTCATTGTCAAAATAGCATCATTGGCAATATATATATATCCTTATAGTAATTTCACATCTACAAGAACATCTCCATTTAACATTTCAGGTCTTCTCTTGGAAGATAACCCATCTATACGTGCCATATCACTGGGACATGGTCATATTTTAGTTGGCACAAAGAACGGTGAAATACTGGAAGTAGATAAAAGTGGCCCAATAACACTTCTGGTCCAGGTATTTTAAATGTTAATATGCCTTTATTTTTCCTTTGCATACAATGTGTTCTTTTGGTACATAAGAGGCAAAAGTTGACAGTGGTAAAAAAAAAAAATAATGTTTAAGGAAATACTTGTTTATAGATAGGAAAATTTTTAATTTAAATATAACTATATACTAGATACTAGTTAATATGCATATTTTCATATAGAATAATTGCCAGTATTTGAGTAAATGCCTATCACAAAATAAACTAGTTGTAGTTAATTTATCTTAGTAATTTATTTCATGTTCAACTTTAGTTTGTTGAAGTATGTTTGTTGAACATAAAGCAGCTACCTTTCTGTGAAACTCTTCAGGCAAGTCATTCTTAAGTTTGTAACTTACAAAAAGAAAAAAATGAGTACTGAAGATATTTAGCAGTTAAATGATGTTAATAATAAAACAAAAATTCAGAAATATGAAAGAATTTTATGGTAGAAATGTGAACTTAAACAGCAGGAAAAGGTTCTGGCCACGTGGTTCTTAACATTTCCATCCAGAATGATGTATTAAATTTTAGATGTACATTTCAGCAGTGTATTATATTTTTCTGAAAAGTTTGGAGGAAAATTAATAAACAGTATAAAACAGTTATGTGTGAGGTAGGATTTATCCTGATGAAAACAAGCCCTCATGCAATTATTTTTTTTTTCTTAATGAGAACTTACTTGCCTTCTAACCCCAACGTTGAAGGACTGCAAAGGATGTATGTATGTCTGAACACTACACATGCATTTGATGCCCTATTACATTACTGGTATGACTGTTTTGATATATTGAGAGTATGTATGTAAATGACAAAAGAGCATATTTAATAATACCTGATTTCTTTGAAATAAAGAGATAATGGTGTTTAATGTGTTCCCAATCGCTTGGAAAATATTACCATTAGTACTTTTTTACAGTTGAATCCAGAGATGGAATTATTAAAAATCATAGTTTCATAATGGTGAGAAAATATTTGAAACTCATAAAGGACATCTATTAAGAGAAAAAAGCTTTAGACAAAATACATTTAGCAGAGTTTATTTGAGCATTCAGATATTAACTGAGCAACAGTCAATACTGGAAGAGATTCAGGGAGATCTGAAGCAGCGTGGCAGTGAGCTCAATGTGAAAGACAAGATTTTTGATTGGTTACAATGAAAAAAGCTTTCATTAGAGATTAGTTGGCCGTTTTTTTCTTTCTTTTTTTTTTGGTACTGGGGATCGAACTCATGACCTCGCACTTGCCAGGCAGGCGCTTAAGCCACTGAGCTAAATCCCCGGCCCTAGTTGGCCATTTTTGATTGGAAAATTATAAGTATCTAGTTTCATTTTACTATTTAATTGGGACTTCAGTTTCCTTACACAAAAATGCAAAGCACAGGAGCTGTCTCACTCTACTAACTTCCCAAGTAAAGTTGTTATTAACACATCTTTTTCCCCCTCTTTTTTGTGAGTGTGTATGTATGTGTGTATGTTTGTGTTTATGATGCTGGGGATTGAACCCAAGGCTTCAGCTTCACTAGATGCTCTGCTACTGAACCACATTCCTGACCTATTCTCTCCCACCCCCTTTCTTTTATAGTTTTTTGATTCAGGGTCTCACTGTGCAGTTCAGGTTGGCCTTGAACACTATATAATTCAGGCTGTTCTCAAAATCAAAGCAGTCCTCAGGGTCCCATGTGCTGAGATTAGAGGCTTGTGCACCATCCTTTTATTATTTTATATTTATTATAAGTTTAAGATTTCAGTGAGTTTCTTTTTGTTTTGTTTGTTTTGAATTGAACTGAGGACCTTGCGCTTGCCAGGCAGCACTTATGCCACTGAGCTAGATCCCTGGCCCCAGATGTCAGTGTTTTATAATCACTTTGACATCAGGAACAAGACACAGATATCAGGTGTCACTATTATCATTCAAGCTTGTGGGTAAAACCTTAACCAATCAAGTAAACAAATCAACAAAAGATGTAAGCATTTGAAATAAATGGGCTACAGTAATATTTCCAGATATAACAGTGTTATACTGTACCTTGGATAACAAAAGAATAAACTGCATACTAGAACTAACTAGTTACTAGAACTAACTAAGGAGCCTATAATATGATACAAAATACAGATACAAAATAAACATGTAAAACTTACTAGTATTTATGTGTAGTGGTAACAGCAGGTTGGAAAATATGATTTAAAAATGCTGCTCACAGCAAAAAAAAACTATACAGCAACCAGGAATTTTATGGTTAAAATATGTAATGTCTGTGGTAAGAAAACTATAAGATTTTATTTAAAGATATGAAAGACCTAAATAAATTATAAATTCAGTGACAGTCCAGACCTTATGAGGTTTCTAAAAATTTAGGGGCAAAATTTTTTTTTATTGAGACAGGGCCTCACTATGTAGTCTGGCCTGACCTTGACCTCACAGCAGCCCTTCTACCTCAGCCTCATGAGTGCTGGGATTACAGGTGTACACCATCATGTCTGGCTCCTCGGAAACACTTTTTAAAAATCATCTACAGCAGAATATAAGAATAGCCAAAAAAAACTCTTTGAAAAAATCCACATGCTAGAAATAAAAATAATATGAAACTTTGAGTGTATATACTTAAACAGGAATATTACTGTATGTTTACTTTTTTTTAAATGTGCAGCACTGTAGTATCACTATCTGTGGATCAGTTTTGGGATCCATCCTTACAGGGTTAAGTCTTCCAACCCGTGAGCATGGTGGAGCTCTCTAGATCTCTTTTTTCACCAGGGTTTGGCAGTTTTCAGGGTACAAGTCCTGCACTTATTTTGTTAAATTCTAAATGTTTTATTCTTTTTGGTGCTATTATAAATAGAATAGTTTTATTACGTTTGTTTACAGATTGCTTATTGGTAGAGTATATAACTATGTAATTGATTTCATACATATCCTATAATAGGACCTTATGTCCTATAAACTTGCTGATCTCATTAGTTTTAATAGTTTTATAGTGTTTTTTTTATAATTTTCTACATAAAAGATCTTACCATCTGTAAATAGAAATAATTTTAGTTCCTCATGTCCAATCTAAAGGTTAACTTGTTTTTCTTTCCTAGTTATCTTTTTTTTTCTTGGTAGGTCAAAATGATAATATTTATTAAGATAATGCTGTGGGTTAACAGAAACAGCAAAGAGTCAAAGAATTAAAATGCAAGCTATGTAAAATCCTAACTAAAATCCAAAAGTGTCTAATGTATTCATTCATTCGTTAGCTAACCTAAAGCCCAAAATGATAAGACACCCAGTGTCATAAAGTATTGCAAAAGAGTTTTGCGTAGTTATCTTGGCTAGGATTTCCAATGCAATGTTGAGTGGTGAAAACACACATCCGGGGCTGGGGATTTAGCTCAGTGGCTTAAGTGCCTGCCTGGCAAGCGCAAGGTTGTGAGTTCGATCCCCAGTACCAAAAAAAAATAAAATAAAATAAAATAAAATAAAATAAAATAAAATAAAATAAAATAAAAGAAAATAAAATAAAAGAAAATAAAATAAAAGAAAATAAAATAAAAGAAAATAAAAAGAAAAGAAAACACACATCCTTATCTTATTCCTAGGCTAAGAGAGAAAGCATTTGGCTTTCCCTTATTCAATATAAATTGTGGGGTTTTGTAAATGCTCTTTATTGGGTTAAGGAATTACCCTTTGGTCTTTTTTTATTTTCTCGCATGTTTCTTGAGTGGAGAGGGACTGTGTCTGTGGAGAGGATCATGTGGTTTTGTTTTTCATTCTACTGGTAATGGTATACTACATTGATTTTTGGATATAACAATCTTGCATTCCTGAAAATGGTGTATAATTCTTTTTGTACATGTTGGATTTGGTTTGCTAGTTTCTGACAGAATTTTGGCATATATGTGTATAAGGGATATTGATCTGTAGATTTCTTGATGTCTTTGATTTGACTAATAATGACTTTCTAAAATGATTTGGGAAGTACTGTAACCCCTCTTGTTTCTTGTCTTTCACCTTGACCTAACTCAATTGTTAAATGCCTTTAGTTGCTAATTGTTTCCTTATTTTAAACATTTTCCTGGAGTGCAAATTGCTTTACAGACCAAACTATGTAATTAAACCCAGACTTCTTAGAAGGGAGCTTCCTAGAGTAGTACTTCAGGTTGCTTCTGACCTTACGCAGGCTATTTCTGAGATTCCCGGATTCCCTTAGATAAACTAGCTTTGCAATTTAGATTATTTTAT
Organism: Dolichotis patagonum; assembly: GCA_004027295.1. Lineage (NCBI taxonomy): Eukaryota > Metazoa > Chordata > Mammalia > Rodentia > Caviidae > Dolichotis > Dolichotis patagonum. The sequence continues at coordinate 1,806 of PVJX010051815.1, read as the reverse complement.
ACTAGTCTACCAGTCTCTTCCCAGGTACTTTTCATTACTTCCTCCACTGTTTTTGAGAGCACTCTTCCACATGAGTTTTTCCACTGTCTACTGTAGATAAAGATAATTTGTTTAAGAGGAGGTTAGGAGCTGTCTTTCTGGATACTTTTCCCTCTAGGTAAGATCTCGGCAAAGGAATCTGGAATTGAAAGTAAGAGCAGTGGGATGTTTCTGAGTGTCCCAGGCTTTAAGAAACTGAATGCTTGGTCGGGGGAGAAGGGGCAGTAGTCTCAGGGCTTCTTGGGTTGCAGTTCAATGGCACTGTTCCCAAGGTCAAGCTTCCATCTAGAATTAGGGATTTGGAAGAAGGAAAAAGCATCTGCTTTTTAACTGTATTCTCGAAGATTTTAGATGTGACAAGGGGTAGCAAGGGGAAGGATGAGAAATGTTACAATCCTGCACCTCCTAGGAAGATAGTTTTCCAACTGGAAACCGGGAGAGTCAGGTATTCCTGACTGTGTCAGTCTAACATGAAGTTGCCATTTGGATGAGTTTGTAGGAGGCAGAGGGACTAGATCATAGTTTAAATATCATAGACTCACTGTGCTTACCAAATTTTAGCACATTTTCTTCAATATATGTTCCTTCATTTGTTTTATCTGCTTAAAAACATTTCCAGGCTTTAAATGACTCAAGGTTTAATTTTTTTTCATCAGTTTCACAGGTGAGCAGGTCTGTGGAGCTCTTCATTGTGCCACGCATATATTTGTAGGTTGAATTGATCCTGTGTTTTCTTTATAGGGACATATGGAAGGAGAGGTGTGGGGTCTGGCTACACATCCTTATCTACCTATTTGTGCTACTGTAAGTGATGATAAAACCTTAAGAATATGGGACCTCTCACCTAGTCATTGTATGTTGGCAGTCCGGAAACTAAAAAAGGGTAAGAGACTCTCAGATTTGAGCATAGATTAAATTGTCACAATTTTCTAACCTTCAAAAAAATAAGAAACCAGTAGTAGACACATAAAAGACTTTTAAGTATTTTGAAATGTTTACGTAATATCTACTTATTAATGATGCTACAAAAGAAAATTAATTATAAACAGTCCTTATGGTACCTGTCATAATTATGCCTAGACTGAGTCAACTTTCAGTGACATCTCGGAAGAAGGACTATAGGAAGTAAAGAGAAAGAAAGAGAAACTAAGTTTTTCTCCATCTGTGATTGAGTTATACATAATTCAGTGCTGGAAACTTAAGAAATATGACTTTAACTTTAAAAGAGGTAGCAGAAGTGGGGAAAGGCTTTTTTAGTGTGAAACAGAATTGGGTGCATGTATAAGAGGCAGATAAAACTATTAGTGAAGCAAAGTTACTGTTAACCCAGGGTGGATGAGGCCATAGAGACAGCTTTGATTTCTTAGTAAAGCAGGAATATTACAAAATTAGGAGGTCTAACAGGAGGAATTCCAACTGGCTGTGTTGGCGACGGTTACTATAAGAAATGCAGTATAGTCAACAGATGAAAGAAAGGACTATCTAACCAGAGTAACACCCAACTTGAAATTAACTAACATATGTATAATTCATTCAGTTTATCTTTATTTCTATTGACTTAAAAGGTAGAATTTATTGTCTTTTAGAATTACAGTTCAGTATTTAACATGTACAATTAAAAATTTTTGAAGTTAATCACAATCCATAGACTACTTGAACACTTGAATTCTGGTCATTGCCTTCCATGTTTTTAGTTATTGATGCCCAGCATTTTTATTTTGTTTTTTCTCCTCCTACACCCCTCTTCAATTGAGTATTGTTATTACT
>PVJX010051814.1:0-10173 GCA_004027295.1 Dolichotis patagonum | reverse complement strand
TATACTATTGTGTTATGTTTGATATTATTGTATTTGAAACTATGCTCAACTATAGCAGAGTAAGAGATATGGTGTTAGCTACTGTTGATGTCCAGTTGACTTAATGTAAAGTACTGTGTTGCCTATGTTGTCCTGTTCTGATCTGCTCTGTACTGCCCCCTTTTGTTTTATTGTCTTTCAAATAAAAAAAAATATTCAAAATGTTTTTCCAACTTCTTAGTTTTGTTTTTCTTTTATAGATGCTTATAACAAATCATAAGCAGATATCCCAACCTCCAAAATGCTACCAAGCTCTACACAAAAATGCATGGTGGGTTCATTCATTCACTACTCACACAGGCTCTAGGTGCAATCCAGGAGTCTGGAGGCAGAAGACATAAATCTCAGTGCAGACTGAGGATTTTCCTTTAGACCAGGAGTCTTCTCTTTTTCCACTGGAGATACAACTTGAGAATATAACGAGGTTGCAGAGGTAATATTTAAATTTTTTAAAATATGTTCATGAAAGTTATTATGTACTTTCTTCCCACCAGAATTGTCAATATTTTAACACTTACAAACCATATTTACACAATTTGTAGTGAAAAATTCACATAAAGCAAAGCCCAGTATCTGCTACCAAGTGTGAAAGCCTATTTAGAGTTTTGAAAGAAGACTATTTTACCTTGCTCATAAAGAGCTAGGAATCCCTCTTCCATCTAATTGGCACACAGAAGGAAAAGGCCATATTACTCCTTGGGAATATATTTGAAATCGTACAGCAATACCTGTTCATTTTCCCCAGTCTTCTGGAGACTAATAAAAGTTAATAAATAATAGAAACATATATATATATATACATATATATGTATATATATATATTTCTTTCACTGCAGGTTTCATATTTATCTAATTACAGTTAAGTGATTATCACTGCATGTGTTTCTTCATCACTGTGCTAGAAGGTTTTTTTTTACCTTATGACAAAATATCTGAGAGAAACAGTTGAAAAGAAGAATGATTTTTGAACTCATGGTTTCAGAAGGTTCAGTCAGTTGTTGGATGTCTCCATTGCTTTTAAGTCTGTGACAGGGCAGAAACCTCATGGCAGAAGGGTATGACAGATGCAAGCTGCTCCCCTCATTGCATCAAGGATAAAGTGGTGGTGGCAGCTGGAGACAAGACACACTCTTCAAGTAAGTTCTGTTAGTGACCTCTCATTCCATCTACATGCCAATTCCTGACAGCCCCATCAGCCATGAATTCATCATGAATGGATTAAGGCATAAATGAGGTTAGTGGCCTTGGGATTCAATATCTTTCAGAAGCCCTATTTCTAAACACTGGTACATTTGGTTTCTAAACACTTCAACACATGAGACCTTAGGGGACATTTCATATCCAGACCATAAAACCACCTCTTGCCTTTGCCTGAAATCTTGACTTAACATCCTCTGCCCATGTATCCATACTTTTTTTAATTTTCAAAATTTATTGATTTTCATGATTTTATTATATATTATAAATAATAATCTTGCAAATATCTAATTTATTGCTTATCTTTATGCTCATTTTAAAGTTTTCATCATCACCAATTTGGAAATAGATATGTTCATATATATTTTATGATAACAGCTATTATTTTACTCCCAAGAAAAAAGTTATAAATCTCAAACCACACAAGATTCACCTATGTTTTATTCTAAACATTTGTGTTTGGCTACTTGTATCTAAAATCTTATTTGAAGCTGACTATCAAATCTTTATTAAGACTAAGTCTGTAAGATTAACTCAAGTTTTCTTAGAGAAGATTTCCTTTTTGTTTTTATCATTGATTATAATTCATTTCAAATTAATATTTGTATATTGTAATTTAAAAACTGAGATTCACTGGCATCTATATGAATGTTAACTTATTGGAATATCTTTCATTCCTATCCTCATGGTTACTTTGACAAATTTTTGTAGAAGTCAATCCTATATGTTCTGATCTATTTCAAAATTATCTATTAAGTTCCACAAATGTATAATTTTACCTTTGTATCAGAAGTACACTATCTTTATTATCATATCTTTACCTTAAGTCTTGAACTCAAGGCATAAGTTTCAAAGTGGGTGCTCATGTTGTATAGTCTGTTAGAAGTGCTTTATAATTTGTATTACTAAGACACCTTTGCAATATATAATTGCATTCATCTTGGGGAATTGGTACATATATGTATCAAATCTTGATCATTTTACTCCCATTCCATTTCCAAAAAGTTTACCTCCCTGTCTCCTGCCATCTATTGTTTTGCTCTTTAAATTATTTATATTTTGGGCCCCTCATGTAAGATAAACCATGAAATAATTAATCTTCTGTGTCTCATTTATTTCATTTAATATTATGGTCCCAAGATCCATCCATTTTTCTACAAATGATTCAAAATAATTCTTTGTTATGGTTGAGTCCTACTGCATTTTGCATATGTACCACTGTTTCTTTATCTATTGGCATATATATATATATTATATATATATATCCTAAGATTTAGCTATTATGAGTTTTATTGCTATAAACATGGGTATGCACGTATCACTGTGAAATGCTATCTTTAATTCATTTGGTAAGATATTTGGGAAGGTAGATATAATTTTTTTCTCTACTAAAATATAACAATATTAATGATGTAAGGTGGTAGACATGTTAATGAACTTGTTTGTAATGATAAATTTACACTGCACATACATGTCAAACACTGAGTAGTGTATCTTTTTTTCAGCAAAAGTCTGTAGTTTACTGACTCCAGAAGCCAAAATATTTCATTTCTACATAAAATTTTAAGCTTTTAAAATATATTAATGATCACATCGAGATATTTATAAATAAATGGACACAACTTGAGACCATTCTCTTAAGTGAAATAAGCCAAACTCACAAGGGTAAATACCATATAGTCTCCCTAGTATGAGATTTGATAAGAGTATATAAGACTTTATGGTAAGCATGAGTCCCCATCTCACAGCTTCGAAGTCTTTCAAAGTTTTCAATCATCAGTTGGAATGGTTTTATCCTGTTTTATTTGACTGTATTGTACTTGATGATATGAATAGCAGTTTTGAAGAAAACAAAACATTATGACAGCTATTGCTGATTTAATATAATCCTTCTTAGAAGTCCTACCATGCTTTTTTTTGTTCTACTACCGTTGGTTCTACCACATTGTGTCTTATTGGAATTTGAATATGTGTGATAGCTCAAACAAATTTTTTTCTTTTTTTATCAAAAATGAGATATTACAGTACCCATTGGACATTTTCTGTTATTCAGTTCAGAAAGCCCTGTAATTCTTTCACTCTATGCATGGCTTTATACTATTGTGTTATGTTTGATATTATTGTATTTGAAACTATGCTCAACTATAGCAGAGTAAGAGATATGGTGTTAGCTTCTTTTGATGTCCAGTTGACTTAATGTAAAGTACTGTGTTGCCTATGTTGTCCTGTTCTGATCTGCTCTGTACTGCCCCCTTTTGTTTTATTCTCTTTCAAATTAAAAAAAGTAAATTTGTTACCTCTTAATAGAAATATATATATATTAATATAACAAATAATTTTTAAGCATTGGTAATAATTTTCTATTGAAAAACACTTCCTCTTATGACTGTAGTTGGATGGTACATAAAAGTGTATCTTAAGCATAGACAGATTTCATTTCTCAAATATAATCTCAATAAAGCAAGAGTGGTGGTAGGAAACTAATAGATTTTGGAGTCAAGTACTTTACAAGATTTTGTAGAAATCAATCCATTAATGGATGCCATTAATGGGTGCCATTAATTTTATTTGCTAATTGCCCTAAATCTTAAAAAGTCAGTAGGAGGTTTCCAGAAGACTTTTAATATTGTTAAGAAAATCAAAACTCCTTCTGTGGCATGAATTAACAGAGTAATTGGAACAAAGGTTCCCATGTTGGATTTATGCCACCCTAATGTTTACACGGAATTCAATTCCTTAACACTTAGGGAGAAAGGGAACCCATACACATATGTTCTCAGGGTAGGGAATACAATTCCCCATTCAAAAATACTTTTTTCCCAAGTGTATCTCTCCAGAATTTCTGCTTTTGTGATACTTTCCATCAAATGAGATCATTAATTCATGAGAGAGATCCCAGTCATAAGAGAAGTTTGATATTTGGTAGAAATCTCTTAAAAATCTATGCAGAATGGGACAAAAAATTTTGTCAGTACCTCCAGACCCAAGATTCATCATGAGTAGAGTGACTCATCTAAATTTATTTCATCTACATCTTCTTCTTTTTGTACTGTAGCAAACCAGACCTTTGCTCAGAATAGCACTTTTTTTACAATATTTCAAATAAAAACATTAAAACTTCAAGCCCCAGCTTTTCTGAGAAACTGTTTTGAATCTTTAGGATAGAAGAGAAGATTTAGATTTACAGTCTTTAAGAACTATTGATTTGATACCAAATTATCTAAATGATGTCCTTTAAATGCAACATGTCTGTCATATTTAAGATGACTTAGTCTGAGAGGAGGTTAATGTGCAGATGAGATGATATGTGAAGACATCAAAACATCGCTGAAATGATCCAAATCAACAAAGGTAAGTTTCCAGGAGTACTGATGTCTACAAAAGATTCTTAGTTTCCTTGTATAGTAATAATTATTTTTCAACACTTTTCAAATATAATAATGGAAACTTTTTATCCTCATTTTAGTTCTATGAAATATAACCAGTATCACTCACATGACTTAGTAGTTAATTAAAACTTTGAGGCTTATAGAATTAAGCAACTTTTTGTATCTATTCCTCTGAAATTAGGTGCTATGAATTTGCTGTGAGACGCCTTCTTAGTAATCATGATAAATCTTCAAAACAAATTGAAATGCATTTCACATACACAAAAGACTCAAACAAGAATATTAAATGGCATAAATCATCATGTATTTTAGTCCATAGAAAAACATGGAGAAACTTCCCAGAGACCAGCTACCAGGGAAAACAGGAGTTTCTGTTCCTCCGGAGTTATATTGAAGATGATTCTTTCTGATTGTGTTGGATGATTCAGTATTTCTCTATTATTGCTCCACTGTCAGTCCCTTCTATGTCCTAGGAATGCCTCTTAGGGTCATAAAAATAAATGCAAGTCCTAGGTGAACCTACCTTCCTGTGGTGAATGTTTCCATATATAATTCTCTTCATTTTTGCAACAATTTGTAAGTTGCATATTTTTATTTTTACATTGTAGATGAGGAAACAATGATGTAACTTGTCAGGATAAATGAAATTTCAAGTAGAAAAACAAGGATTCTAATTTAGTTTGGGTGTTCTAAAACCGACATATTTATAACCACTGTGAAGTCTTTTTCAGTATTTTGGAGTAGAGTCTGGGAGCCTGAATTTCTGAATGGTTTTAGAAGAAGGATAAATGGGGCTGTGAGAGGGACCAAGACAGGAAGCTCTTCACTGAACACAATCCACAATTTTCTTAAAATTTGTATGTTCCAAGATGTCATTAAGTGCACATGTGCATGCTAATGAAAATGTTCCATACAAATTTGCCTCTAAAATATCATTAAAATAATTATAATTTTCATGTTCATATTTTTAAAAATACAAGTTCAGTCTTATATAGTAAAATAGTATGAGAGATGGAGTAAGAATTTGAAATTTGAAACATATTTAAAAACTGATAATTCATCTTGGCTCTTCCCTTGATTACCTGCTTGTATTGTACAGAATTTTGAACTTCTGAACTCCTATTTTCTAATGTGTGAAGTCAATAAAAATCTTCGTGGCAACCATCTTCTAATGTTGCAGTGAGAAATAAATCAAGAAATGTCTCTGAGAAAATACAGTAAGCATTTGGTAGTTTAACATGACATCGCTTTGGTTTTTTAGGTCTAGTAGCGTTTGCTCTCTGAGTTTTGGCTCACTTGCAAATTTATTAAACTCAACTAACCACATACACTGTTCTAAGTGTTGATTAAAATCTTGCATGCCAATAATTGGGCACTGTACCATACATATAGAACTTGATAGTATAAAAGTATATATTATTCACTGTTGTAATTATATTTAGCAATAAGTCTTATAAATTCTTCTGTGAGAACTTCATATCATTTCTATTCCTAACAATAATGTCTTCTTAGTGAGGGCATTGTCAGCTATTCCAAATAGCAGAACTGCAGTTTTCAACTTCAGGTCACTAACTAAACCTCAAACTTCTTGCCTCAGGCATGTGAACAACTTTACTAGGATGATATCTAAGATTTTGCTTCTTGAAGTTCTTCTTTCCACTCATATTATCTGTTCTCTCTCAAAGGTGCAGCACTTTTAAAGAAACAGATGAAAAATTTGCCATTAATGACCTCTACATTCATCATCACCCTCCCTTTTCAGGCTTAGGTGCTGCTTGGACACAATCTACTACTTTCAATGATCAACATGGTTATGTGCACACACATTGTCCTTTTCTTGTGTGTTTACAAAACTTTCTTGTATGCACATTTGTAACAGAGCCTTCACTCTGAAGGTACTTGGGGTGATCTTCAGGACTCTAAATGCTTCTTTCTATCTCAATGAAAAACCTCCTAATTTTTCACAGTTTGTTGTACATGCCTGTAATCCCAGAATTTGGCAATCTGAGGTAGGAATTTCAACAGGAGTAAAGGACTGCCTGCACTATAGTGAACTCAAGACCAACCTGAAATATGTAGCAATACTCTATCTCAAAAACAGAAAAAAGAAAGAATTCATAGCCTGATAGAATACAGACATCCATTACTCAGTAAAATGTATATGTAATCAATTCATTCATGATTGCATAATGTTTTTCAGGTAATTTAATTAGCCATCATATGAAATAAATGGAGAATAGGAACAATGTCACAGAGTTTGTTCTACTGGGGCTTACAGAGAACCCAAAGATACAGAAAGTCATATTTGCTGTGTTTTTAACCATCTACTTCATCACCATGGCAGGAAATGTGCTCATCGTGGTCACCATCACTGCCAGCCCACTGTTGGGGTCTCCCATGTACTTTTTCTTGGTTCATCTCTCTTTCATTGATGCCTGCTACTCCTCTGTTTTTACTCCTAAACTGATTGTAGATTCACTCCATGAAAAGAAGACCATTCTGTTCAATGGGTGCATGACCCAGGTTTTTTGGGGACATTCTTTTGGAGGTGCTGAGGTCATCCTGCTGACTGTGATGGCCTATGACCGCTATGTGGCCATCTGCAAGCCCTTGCACTACACAGCCATCATGAACCGGAGAGTGTGCAGCCTGCTAATGGTAGTTTCATGGGTAGGAGGCTTTCTTCATGGAACTATACAGATCCTCTTCATCTTCCGATTGCCATTCTGTGGCCCAAATGTCATTAATCACTTTATGTGTGACCTGAACCCCTTGATCAACCTGGCGTGCACTGATACCCACAGGCTGGAACTATTTGGTGCTGCCAACAGTGGCTTTATCTGTCTGTTGCAATTTTTCCTGCTATTGGTCTCTTACATTGTCATTCTGTGCTCCCTAAGGACCCACAGGAAGGAGGGAAAAAACAAAGCTCTCTCCACCTGTGCTTCTCATATCACAGTGGTTATCTTATACTTTGTCCCCTGCATCATTGTATATGTGAGACCAGCAGTTACTTTACCCATTGATAAGGCAGTTGCTGTGTTCTATACCATGATAACACCCATGTTAAACCCCTTAATCTATACTTTAAGGAATGCTCAGATGAAAAATGCCATTAAGAAGTTGTGTAGTTATAATGCTATTTGGGACAAAAATGTTACTGAAGCACAACAGTAACTGACAGATGAAGTCACCAAGATGCAGAAAATATCAGATGGGTTAATTTACAGATTCTTCATTGAAAGCTATGGAAGTGGTGTAAGAAAGAGGAAAAAAACCTAACGCAGGACAATTCTGTGTGTATAGAAAATTATACCAAATTAGAGTTTAATTTTTTATGTGAAAGTGAAACATAATTGCATAACAAAATAATGAAAGAATAAGTGTGGTTAACAGTTTATTTTCAGAGTACAAGACATACAAAAAAGATTGTTTCCTACAAAAATGTTAACACAATAACCCAAAATATTTTTCAATGAACTAAGAGAAACTAGTGTAAAAATTAACTAAATTAGCACATATTAAAATACTTTTGAGGCAGCAGAGTGGGTAATTTAGACAATGACTTGAACTTCTCTTTACTTCCAATTTATCTATCATATATGTATACCATCTATCATATCTATCATATTATATCATATATATTATGTACATATATATAATCTTATATAAGACTAATTTCACTAGTAGTTCAATGTATACGTTCATGGGCTTTATTCTTTTTTTTAGCATTGTCCCAATATTCATTCCTTAGTCTATTTTTTTTCCATTTTATTTTAAAGAGAATAAAACAAAAGTGGTCAGTACAGAGCAGATCAGAACTGGACAACATAGCCAACACAATACTTAACATTAAGACAACCAGACATTAGCAATAGCTATCATAATATTTCTTTTTCTGCTATAGTTGAGCATAGTTTCCAACACAATAATATCAAACATAAGAAAATACTATAAAACCATTCAAAGAGTGAAAGAATTACAGGGCATTCTGAACCAAATAACAGAAAATGATCAATGGGTACTATAATATCTCATTTTGGATAGAAAAATTTTGTTTAAACTATCACCCATATTCAAATCCCAATAAGACACAATGTGATAGATAGAACCAATGGTAGTAGAAGAATAGAAGCATGGTAGGACTTCTAAGAAGGACAGTATTAAATCAGCAATAGCCGTCATAATGTTTTGTTCTCTTCAAAACAGCTGTTCAAGGCATCACATATAATAAAGTCAAACAAAACAGGATAAAACCATTCCAACTGATGAATGAAAACATTGAAAGGCTTCAAAGCTATGAGATAGGGACTCATGATTATCATACAGTCTTACATATTCTTACCAACTCTCATACTAGGGAGACTATATGGTATTTACACATGTGAGTTTGGTTTATTTCACTTATGAGTATGGTCTCAAGTCGTGTCCATTTATTTATAAATATCTCAATGTGATCATTCTTTACAGCTGAGTAGTACTCTATTGTATAGAAATACCACAACTTTTTTATCCATTCCTCAGTTGACAGGCACTTAGGTTGTTTCCAAGATATGGTTATTACAAATTGTGTTGCTATAAACATGGGTGGACATATATCACTGTGGTATGATGTTTTCAGATATTCTGGGAATATGCCTAGAAGTGGAATAGCTGGGTCAAATGGGACCTCCAGACCCAGCTTTTTGAGGAATCTCCAGACTGACCTCCACAGTGGTTGCACCAGTCTACACTCCCACAAACAGTGCAGAAAAGTTCCTTTTTCCCCACAGCCTCTCCAACACTTGTTGTTGGTAGTGTTTTCTATCTTGGCCAATCTTTCTGGAGTGAGATGGAATCTCAGTGTGGTTTTAATTTGCATTTCTCTCATGGCTAATGATGATGAACATTTCTTCACATATTTATTTGCTATTCGTATTTCTTCATCTGAGAACTGTGTATTCATTTCAGATGCCCATTTTTGGATTGGGTCTTTGAATTTCTAGGATCTGATTTTTTTTAATTCTTTATAAGTTCTAGAGAGAAGTCCTTTGTCTAAAGGACAAGCCATTAAGATTTTTCCCAATTTGTGGGTTTTCTTTTCACTCTGCTAGAAATCGCTTTTGACATGCAGAAACTCTTTAATAAGATGTGGTCACAGTTATTGATTCTGGGAAGTATTTCCCGTGTAGTTTGATTCTTGTTCATGAATTCTCTTCCTATCCCTATCTCTTTGAGATTTTTACCCACTTTGTCTTCCAGCATATTTATTGTTTCTGTTTTAATATTTAGATCTTTGATCCATTTAGATTTTAGTTTAGCACATGGTGATAGGCATGTGTCTAGTTTTAGTCTTCTGCATATGGATAGCCAGTTTTTCCAGCACCATTTGTTAAAGAGACTGTCATTCTTTCAGCGAGCATGTTTGGCCCCTTTATCAAAGATAAGGTGGTTGAGTGAGTTTGTGGTTGTGGTTTTATCTTCCAATCTATTCCACTGATCTTCAGGTCTGTTTTTATTCCAGTACCATGTTGATTTTATTACTGTAGCTTTGTAGTATAATGTCAAG